>JAODUH010050747.1:0-19013 GCA_027564835.1 Typhlichthys subterraneus
ACTCCCTTTATCTCGGATACAGAATATGTCTGTTATTATGTCTTAATCTAGCAGTGCTTTTGTTGCCGTTATTAAAATAGTTACTCATCCCTAGTGTTTTGAACCTGCGTTATTGAGAGAGACTGTCGATCACGATCCCACACGTATCCAACTGAGTCACTGACACTCTGCTTTGAATAATTTCGGCCATATAGGCTACATATTTAAAGTATGAATAGTATAAATGTTTAGGCTACACCAGGGGTCAGCAGCCGTTTTGATATGAAGTGCCCTTTTCCAAAATGTTTGTTAATCGGTGTGCCATATAATATAAGGCCTAAGTTTAATTATGACATCACATCAAAATCTATTAAGGAATCTGTCATTTATTCCAGCTATAGGCACCATGAATAGCAACATTTCATTAAAAAAAATGTTTTCTCCCAAACTCAGGATATTATAATTATATAACTGTATAAAATGCCATTCATGAAAAACATCCACATCTGAATAGAAATCAAATATACCAGAAGGGTGGCTGGCGTCTCCCTTAGAGATAGGATGAGAAGCTCAGCTATCCATGAGGAACTTAGAGCCGCTGCTCCATTGCGTCGAAAGGAGCCAGTTGAGGTGGTACGGGGATCTAGTAAGGATGCCCCCTGCATTGCCTCCCTTGGGAGGTGTTCCAGGCACGTCCAGCTGGAAGGAGGACTCGGGGAAGACCCAGGACCAGGTGGAGAGATTATATCTCCACACTGGCTTGGGAACGTCTCTGGATCCACAAGTCAGAGCTTGCTGATGTGGCTAGGAAAAGGGAAGTTTTCTGGAGCTGCTGCCCCCGCGACCTGACTCCGGATAAGCGGGAGAAGATGAATGGATGGATGGATATATATTTTTTAATCCTGTGTGGTTACAGATTACAGTACCCATTTACTACTAGACTAGGCTACTACGGTACGGTAGCCAATCAGAGGGTAGTATTTTCTGTAAGCGGATGGATCAATCAATCTAGGTTGCGCAACGGCAATGTCTGTGGAAGTCATAACCTAATGTAGGTTAATTTCCCATGCGTATTATAAAACATCGTACTATATTAACCAGATGAGCGTGTAGCCTACTTTAAAAAAATAAATAATTAATTTAAGGTTAAACAAAAGATATTGCCAGTGTGCCATTGGTTAAGATTACGCGTGCCTATGATGGCACGCGTGCCTAAAGTTGCTGACCACTGGGCTACACAAAGCGTTTTGCACTGAATGCAATGTATTGCTAATAGTTGAAACTCCTTCTAGAACAAAAAAATAGGAGTTTATTATGCCAAAAGCAGGGTTTGAACCCGCAACCTTAATGTTGAGAGACAAAGACACAAACCACTGTACTAACTGTCATTCATTATAGTTCTTTATTATTATGATTATATTATTATTTTTTTATATTATTTTATTGTTTTATTTTACTGTTATCATTTCTGATGTAAGTCTATATGAATAGGCCTACTCATTGTTACGATATTGTTAGGTTTGTTGTTATAGCCTATTGTATTTTAGCACGTTGTATGAATAATCTAGATAATTTATAATTTCATATAATCACAACTGCCCTAGGCTATTGAATTCAGGTGTAACATGACAAAGATTGTGGGATTTTGCAAGTATCCCGCTGTGAAAGTCAGACCGAACACAGCTGGAAACAATGTAGTTCGAACTACGGTGGTTGAAACCAACATAGTTCAAACCATTGTCGTACTAACTGTTGGAAGTTTTATACTGGGCGCCCAGCAAGGCTCCTTGAGGAATCCTGCTTTCGACCCTCGCACCACCAGTTTGCGGTTTTTCATTAATTTGCCCGGCTATTTTGGCTTCAACATAAGCTATTCAATTAACTTCTTAGTTTACGGCGGATGCTCGTCCGTCTGTAAAATGGCTCCCGCGAGCTCTTGAACTTCGGTTCCTAGTTATTCTTCTGTTTATTTCAGCGCGTCCAAAGCGTTCAAAGCTTTTGCAACATTTAAGATTCCTTTTAAGATATCTTAATCTAATAATGACCTTATACAATTTAGGTTGAGACTTTTGTTATTTTTGCTATATCTGAGAAGGGAACCCAGACGATTCATGAGCTGCCACAGAACCTAACTCCTGCGCGGCATCTAAATAACTCCCTGTCTGGAGTTTTATTACCAAACTTACTTCAACACATTACACATATACAACAGCACCATCATCCAACATGGTTCACACTTCATTGACCCACTGGTCTCACAAATGAAGTTAAATTCAACTTGATTAAACATTGCACTCACTGCATTAGGATAAAAATAAACATCATTAATTCCTTATTTCGAAACTATAGCAACATTGCTAGAAAATAGGCAGACTATGAATCTTTTCAGTGTTTTCGAGAGTGGTGAGGATTTAAACCCTACGGCGTATCCTGAGAGAGGCAGCAGCCTGTCTCCTGTTCTAAGAAGAAATAGACCGAGCCTTGGGTTTTTTGACAGAAGGCTCTGTCTTTTATTAATAAAGAAAGTAACACTTACAATCCAATATGTTCTTCTGTTGATTTTGAAGAAAAGAAAATATAGGTTCACAAAAATTGGACAGTATTCACTCAACATGAAAAGTTCGCCCTTTCTGTATAAAAACATGCCCTTCTTATACCGTTTTTCCATCAAAGTTTAACCAATCCAAACAGTTCTGTATGTTTGCTGCACCCGCCTGGTTGAAGTTATCTTCCCTCTGGGCAGTCTGCCAAATTCTGACCACACAGTTTTAATTAGTGCAGCCTCCTTCCTCTATATTTCAGTGTCAGCTTGACATTCTTTAGGGAGTATTTCCTGTGTGTGCCTCAGAGCCTGGTACTATCTATGCAGTTGGAGTTCAAATAGTTTTTGTTAGCAGTACATTACTTGCCCACAATGTAATCCAAAATGGATATTAAAATAAATTTGAGTCTTCTGATCAAATGACTGCTTACTAAGTCCTACTGGACCTGAGCTTGTCCGTGTTAGGGTTCCATGTCCAGCCAAAAGCCCAGGAACGGTTTCTGTTAAAGTATTGATCAGACCACCCTGTAAAGTGTCTTGGGATCAGGATTTTCATATTCGAATTTCCACGAATACTGTAATTACAAATGTCAATCATCAGGCTTTTACTAAGGTCTTATTGAAGATTAAGTCATTCATTCCAAATATTAAATTCATTTTCCAACACGAATCAAGGTATTCTAACATAGCATAGTTCGGCACTTTTGGGAAACAGTATTACTTCGGCTGTTTGTTAATTCAACGATGCATAGTACGATGTAAGTTCAATGCTAGCCTCAACCGCACACCTCTGTTAATCGTTATTCAAAATTAACCAAATTATTCATACAAGAGACGATAAATGTACTGTACAGTGCAACAACCTACTAACTATTATGTTCTTTGCGCCACCTGGTGGATGAGATCAGCATTGCCAAACATTTTAGAGTTTGCCTCAAACCGTGTTGCGTCACGAAGAGAGTACCTGCAGAATTTTCTACCGCAACACAATGGAAATATTGGGCATTTTAAAATGGCATATCTGTAGCTACTGCTGTCAAGTATTGTGAAAATTAACTCATAACATAATAAACTTTTCTGTGGCAGGCTGCAAATGCTGGTGCTGTGTTGCAAGTGAAGGAGTGGACCATTCTGATGCTTTTGTGAAATTATCAACAGCCCATGATGCCTGTGGATCTTGTTTTTTTGTTTTTTTTATATATTATTTTTACTATACTATTCAGAGTAAACATTTTTAAAATGAAATAAGAAACCTTCAAACACCCATGTCCAAACAATATTTGCTGTGACAGTAGCCAGCAATAGCCTATCTGTAATACATTTAACTTCTCAAATAAGATACAAACTGAATTATTTTAATCTAATCTGTCCTTTTTAAAATATCCTTTGATTATGTTCTGATCATCACTACCTATAGTCGAAAAATAAATTGGCCCGAGGCCAAACATAACTGCCGGCCCATTCTAGAGTGTGTGCCCTTCCATTTTCACCTACTAAAGAACAGACAAAAATTACAAAAAGTGTTGTCACACCGATGTTCTGTTGAATGGAGACTCATTACTAGTGATGCGCATTCTAGCTCATTTTGGTAAGACAGTGTAACCGGCGTAGATTCTGCGTTGTGTTTTGTAATAACTTGTGTGACTCGTTCGATCGCTTGGTCTTCAACCATTTATTGCAGCTGAAGAAATTAAAAGGAAAACACAAATCCCTGTAGCATTACAGCCTGTAGCATCTGCTCCTCTCACCACATCATAGAGCATAAGGGAATACTCGCTGCTAGCATAATAACTATTAAAACAAATACACAGAATATGTACACTACATACCTGAAGAAATTAAAAGAAAAACACAAATCCCTGTAGCATCTGCTCCTATATACACAATTTGAGACAAAAATAAGACATCACATTGGTACTATAGTAAAATAATAACAATTGAAAATGAATGGAATAAGGTACAACATTTTGGCAAAAGAAATAAAACATACAAGTGTGTGATTATTACAGACACCCACCTCTCACCACATCATAGAGCATAAGAGGAGAGGTCGGGGTAATCAGGATTATTAACACCCCAAACAGGAAGTTGCAAAACCAGGAGCTACAGGGAACAACAGGGATACAATACTAAAGAAGCATAAAACAATTAAATAAAATGCATACAAATGTGTGTAATTCTACTAACATGCAGCAATAATAACAATAGGGAGTTTTAACATTGTTATACCAGCTCATTATACTCGGCTCAGCATTAAGACGTTTTTTTTGGCTCCCAAACGGCTCTTAATTGGGTACAACTTCTGGCTTTTATAATTCAGACAAATTAAAAAATATTATGACCTATGATTGATATGAGTGCACATGTATCACTTTAATCTTATTATTCTGTTTACCATTAACCTTCAGAACCCTAAGAGTCTTTTGGCCATTTTTCACTACTTTCATATCATGGCATCTAAAATTATTTCTGTAATAACTATAATTAAGTGTTATGTCTCTGAAATCAGCACCGTCTCAGCTACAATTATTATTAATAATAATATTATTATTAATAATAATAATATTAATAATAATAATCTTCCTTTATATAGCACTTTTCATACTGAATTGCAGTTGAACGTGATTTACAGAGAGGGAATACTGTACACTAGTTGTGCTTCCCATAAACAAATACAGAAATACAGAGAAAAACATTAATAAAAACAGTTAAAGCAATCATATTTTAAAAAAAATTAATTAAAAACAGGTGCATAAAGGAATACAATAAATATACATAACATTATACTGAAATGACATGCGTTAATAAAAATGGTTAAAGGAATCAGATGATAGAAATTAAAACCTTATCCCTTTTGTTGCTATGTCAGAACGTCAGCACCATGCATATAGTGCCATGCTTATCTAGTCGAGGAAGTGCATATTCCAGTAGCAGTTTAGTTATCAGTGCATGTCTTTTATGGATGGTTATATGCCCTTGTAACCATTAACCTCAGCGTAGGAATTACCAAGACTCCCTCATACGCATATGAGGGTGCTGTATAGCCTCAGATATACAGACCCTGCATGTAAAGGTTTTTGTAAAGGATATTTACTGAGCCGGATCCCCTGATAGCTATAGGTAGTGAGTTTCATAGCTTGGGGGCCATAGTTAATAAGGGCTTCATCGCCAATTTTCTTATTGCTCTTACTGGAAACGTTTAGTAAACCACTGTCAGATGACCTTAGTGTTCTGGGGGTATGTAGTTGACTATTGCTTGAGCAATATATTTTTATAAAGTTAACTCACTGTTTGTTTCTAAATGCAAAAAAAAAGGTTTAACGCCTATTAGTGTTTTTTATTATGTAAAGGATGGTAAAATAGTGTAGTTTTGTTTGAAACATATTTTTATTCCTCCATGCCGTGACTAACTTTCAAACTCTTTTGAGTTCAAATAAAAAAAAACATTTATTGAAATACAGCATTTTATTTATTTATGCATATGCATTCTTATTTGTAAGTCATCGTTTCATGGGGGTATGCTTTTATCTATTAATTTCTATATATTTAAGGGCCTAGCCACGAAGTGGCGAAGCCCTTATTGTTACGTTTTCTTCTTATTATTATTATTATTCTGTCATTGAAGTCAATGGAAACCCCTAGAACCGTGTGGGGAAAAAAAGTTGTGAATTTTGACAAACGTAGCCTAGGGTCACACTATCTCTGACACTTATTTTGGTGGGTCACCTCAAAAGGTCAAAGTTCAGGCTAAGGTCAAAAATTGGCTAACTTTTGCCTTGTGCAAAATCCTCCTGAATCCAAGACACCATGTGGCGTCTTACATTTTACGCCATTTTGAATTTCATGGATAAACGACTTTTTGTAATTTCTCACTTAATTTTTGGCTGATCTTCATAAAAATTGATAGACATGCTCTTTGGACCATTCTGCACAAAGTTACTGTGTACATCAGATTTACTTGAAACTTGGTAGCAGGGGTACCGCCAGGAATTTTGAGCCCCATGACAAAAAAATCGAATTGAGCCCCCTCGGCGCAGCTGTTGTCACCACATCTCTAGTACCTAACTGTCCCATCAAAAGCTTTACATAACTCTAATTAAAGGCTTGCAACTGGCTTCTTGTAGTTTAGTATTTTTTACTAGCACAATATTTACTGCTGGTGATTTGTATATGGAAGTCTGCATACAGTATGCAGTTCACTATTTGATGCAAGATTTAAAGCCACCATAAAATAATTCCTTAATGGTTTACAGTCTCAATGTATTGTTGTTGTAAAATTAAGAGATATAATTCTCAACATTAATGAAAGATAAAAAAAAGACAAACTTACAAACCTAAATATATATTAACTTTTCAATCAAAATTAACTTTTCAATCAAAATAAATTAACACCATCATCTCAAAACGATGAAAACAACTGATTTTTGAATTTAGCTGCACATATATGCCAACAAAAAACGTGTTGACATGTATAATGGAATTTTCACATCATAGTTATTATAGTGCTACAAAACAAATCAATAGGTTTTGAGGTTTGGAATATGGTTATAACAAACTAACAGTACGTTTTTGGCAGTTCAGCCATACATCTTTTTCTAAGTGTTTTTTTTTAGACTGGGCATTTTGTCTGTAGTAATATCCAATCTCCATAGCCATGCCATTTGAGAGCTATCACTGGCCCTTTCTCAGCCTGACTCACCAGGCTGAGGTAAGATACTCAGTGTTTCCAACTGTCCAGCATCCAGTACAGACAGCAGGGTTTTTTTACTTTTTATATCATAATGACCATTATGTGAGAAAACAATTTGTTTGAATATCTGTCATTAATAAATATTTAAAAAAAAATTTTGTTATGGTTAAAAGAGCAAGAAAGACATAGAAATCCCCACAGACACCCTGGAATGATGCTAACTGGCATATCATTAGCACAATATTGCTCACCTGCTTCACTGGGATAGGGAAGGGTTAAATGGGGAGACTGGGGTGCTGCCGACTCATCTGTTAAGTCTGCTAAAAGGGGCAGGGACAATGATTTAATATGAATATATTGCTAAACGTTTCCCTGACTGATTACATGTTGATGAAATGTAGGCTAACACTAGTCTGTCTCACAGACTATAGGCTACCCACCTTTCTTGGTGAAAAACTGGGTTACAGGTTGACACCCTTTTCTTAGTTTTTTCCCTATCTTTTCTCTTTCCTTTTCTGAAATCCAGATTTTGGTTTATTGGGCAACATTGTGATCACTATTTATGGCACATTTGTCCAATTGTCCTAACTTTTCTCCCCTATACGGTGCCCCTGCTTGGTAGGACCCTTCAGACCTGTGGGCCCTTGACCCTTAATAACTTTGGTGGGCGTGGCTTACCATTAGTCGCACACAATCAAACACAATCAAAAACCACCAATCAGGAAATGACGCTATATCTTTGACACGCCTCATCCCATTGACATGAAACATGACAGGACACCCACTCTAAGTCAGATGACCCTTACCAAGAAGTTTAATGGCAATGGCTTTTGTCGTTTACGAACAGCGCCCCCTATAATGTAAACATTTGATCACGATTCACGTTTCTGCTAATAACTTTTGAAATCTGTAACTGATTTTCAAATATGTCATATCATTATATTTCTCAGGACCTCCCGAATCCAATGCACTATGTGATGTAAAGATGTGTCTACATAGATTTTCTGCCATTTTGAATTGTATACAAAAATTTATTTTTCCAATTTCTCTCTCAAATATTGTCTGATCTTTATGAAAATTGGTATAGGTGTTATTTGGATCAAGCCTCAAAGTTTTATTCGTGGATTTTAGATTTTTGTGTTGCATAATGACAAGTCAGTGGTGAAGCCTCATAACAGGAAGTGGAGGTATCTCTGCTCCACTTTAACCGATTCATACCAAACTTAATGGGTAAGCTGGCGGGGGTCTTTCTAGGCTGGCCGGCGGTTCTTGTGCTGCTGGCGGGCGTCTTTGGATCCTCTGCCGCCGCTGATTAGACTAGGCCCGGCAAATGGCTGTTTGCAGCTATATTTATTATTGTTTTTTATTTATTTAAGTACCAAATATTTTACTAAGTTGCACCTTTTAGACGAGAGAATTTTGACTCAGCTTTACCGTTGTCTTGTGCTGTCTGTTAGGCCCAATAACACAAGGGAAAAAAACTTTTTGTTTTTTAAAGATATGATACAAAATATAAACATTTGTTAAATCAGGTGTATTAATTAACAACAAAAATAATAGTCATATAGCTTTAATTATTTAATATGTTTTAGCTCATTGTTAGAATAACTAAATAATAATATTTTACAGATTGTTTAAAGAACACTGGGATTGTGTTTTTAGATTAAATTAGCACAAACTACGCCGACAGCCCCTGTACACTTTGATGTAATACTTGCCTATATCATCTTCATAATTGCACCATTTCTGCATAATCCTTTATTTTATAATCTTAACATGCCCCCACATAGACAAAAGTAATTCAACATGTCAGGGACAGTTTTAGTGAATGGGTCAATTCGGGGTCCCCGCTGCAATGTCAAACTCGTTACGTCACCAATTCTTATGAATTTTGATGCTATAAACGATGGTTTACTACATGTATCACACATTCTATTGATTAGCTGTGATCGACATGGGAGATTGTTTGCATGTGGTTTAGTTCCTGGTCTCATTGGCTACCGCTGCAAAATAGTCTGCTGGCTCTGGTCCTACTGCTCTTTTGCATAGGAAATTAATTGAATCTTACTGCTCCGCTTTCAATATGCCTAGACCCGTCAGAGTTTTGTGAGAGCTGGAGGCGGAGGTGGCCGCCTCAATATTTTCTATGCAGGAAAACCCCTGACTTGGTGGCTCCCTATCTTTCACTTTGCAGTCCAGCACAACAAACTATTGAAATAAGGCCTTTGGATTCTTCACAATTTTCAATTTCATCATAGATCTTGATGGTTTGTGCAACTCCAAAATTTGTGATACGTGTGAGATGTTTTTGATTGAATTCCCTTCATGTATTCAAGTTATAATGGATGTCTCTGCTAAATTGAGCTGTTCTTGTCATAATATGGACCAAAATGGAACTTTCTCACTCAATACCAATCATTCTGTCTCAACAACACTGGATTAAACACATTAAAAAGGGAAGACATTTTACAAATTAACTTTAAAAATGGCACATCAGTTAATTGAAAAGCATTCCAGGTGCCAACATTACTCACAAAGTTGGTTGAAAGAATGTATAAGCTCCTCTGCCCACCAAACACGTTTTTTGCGCCAAGAGTGCACACAACCTAATTTTCAGAGCGCTTCCAGAGCTCTTCTCTCTAACAGGCCCCAAGTGTCCAAACTGGTCGTTGTAATACTCTCTGAAAATATCTGAAGATTCCAAGCTGTTAGACTGTGTCTCTTTCTTCCAGGATGGGGTAAAGTCCGGCAAATGCTGCATCCTCGATCCAGTAGTGATGGCCTATCATTGGCTGCAGCCATGGATACCCAGCCTGGATTCCAACGCCCCCCCTCCCACATGGCCTCCTCACGTTCCTATGACAGCCTGTTGCCGAGAGAGCAAAACTCTGCCAACCAGGAAATAGAGGTACCCAGTTTAGTGCAGGGGTACCCAAACATTTAAGTCCCGACCTCCAAAAGGTGCCAAAGACTCATAATCCCCCACTATTCCGGATGTGGCTGAAGCATACATATCAGGGTGGGAAATTAGCTCCCGCCACCAGCCAAACGCAGGTACTTTTTGTGGTGTGGTGGGTAATTTTGCCTTGTGTGCCCGGCCACAGTGGCGTGTGGAATGTAAAAGAAATGTAGGCTAGTTAAGCCTTACGGACCCGCGACTTTAAACATAGCGTGAGGTTGTTTCAGGCGCAACCTCAGGCTAGATGGAATGAGACCATAGTTCAATGAACGAGGCACACAAATAAGGAAATCAGCAAACGAGCCTTCATTCGTGCGCTGGGGCAACAGGTGGGCATCGACCGGAGGTGTGCACACCAGGAGTTATGAGCGTTAGGGGCGCACTGCCCATCGGCGCAGCTGCGGTGGTTTATGTTTCTTCAGTTTCTAAAAGACAAGTCTAGCTCCACTGTGATGTGTTAGTGTATTGAAGAAACTAGAGAAGCTACTTTATTGATAATAAGCATAGCCTGCTAGCAAGCACATGTGCAGCCCCATTGCCAGATGTTGGCCTAATACCATTAACACATTAAGTCTCAATATTTTATAGAAAATTGTGCTTAACATTTTAGATATTCTATTTTAGATATATATTAGATATTCTAAGGGCTTAAGAGTGTGCTACATTATTGCTTAAAAGTGAACAGACTGAAAAGTAAGGTTGGGGTGGTGGAAAATTACAGAGAAAGACAACATATCTGTGAGAGACCTTGTAGAACAGATAAGGGTGGGGAAACGAGACTGATGAAGTCAGGATGATGACAGGATGAAAGATTGTATGCTATGTGCGCGAGTGATTTATTGTATGCTATATTATGAAGTATGCTACTGTATATGCGCGAGGGATGTATGCCACACTGCAGTCGTCAGTGTGTCTAGAGCTGTGACATGCCATTCCACAATGATGCCATACCACCAAGGAGGAGACTGGCTCCCACGGTGTGCTCCAGATACCACATCAGCAGAAGACAATGTCAAGAAGTCACACACACCACGCCTATGTACAAGCCAGTCAGAGGGTCAGACTTCGTGAACTGCTGATATTGTATGTTATCGGTCAGGGAATAGACTGGACCCAGAGCTCTGTCGTGTATATTTGATCTACGATTAAACATGATTTGTTATACTTGGACACATTGTTTCCTCCTACTTAAACTCCATAAAGGAACACGCAGGAACTGGTGTTAGGAGAACCACCCAGATTCTTAACAATTCCAATGCCAAAGCGATTGTTATCAAAGCAACTAATATGGTTAACTTTACCTTGCATTTTTAGTCTCTAGCCATCAGATTCCTTTTTCGTGGAAAACAAACATTGCGTCACATTGTAGTCTAGTCTCGCAGATCCAGCTTTCCCTTATGGAAAGTCTGGGACACAGCACTGGCTAACTGCGTCTATACCCACCTACTTGACATACAAGGTATTTTGATTGACATGCACGACGACCAACTTACAATGAGGAAAATTTAACAACAGAGTCTGGCTGTTTTACAGGTATTGTAAATCTGCAAAATGAGTAGGCTACGTTACTGATTGTAAGAAGTAAATAAACTGCACTGGAAATTAAGGAGACATACTTGTGAATGACAACGCTAGCAGCAAATGGATATCGACAGTATTACTTCCTGAAAGTCAGAGAGAAAGTTTTGCTTACGAGGGTATATACATCAGACGTTCAGCACAGAGTTGCTTATGTGACGTATTGCTAATGAACGGAAGAGGCTGAGACTAATTGTAGCCCTACTACTGAGTCACAAAGATGAAATCCCATCAAGGATTATACACCACGCAATCTTTTGGACATCTGATGCTATACAGATTAAAAATAAAAAGCTTTCTCTCAAAACAAAACATGCAATAAACAAAAAGTTGAAAATTAATTTATCTGATTTATTAGCTTTAGTTATATAGAGTATACATGTACTGCATAATATAGATTTAGCAATAATGTCATTATCTGGAATTATTTTGGCCACGATAATAGTGTAGTGAAAATCTGATATGTGATATACTACATACTATTGTTATCCTCACTGAAAAGGGTAAAATACATATGGGATATTTAATCAATCTGATTATGTTTTGCTAAATGGATGCTGCTTTGTTGATAAGTGTAAAATGGAAAAGAATGCAATACTAAGAGACCGTTAATAATTAGGCCTAATTCATAGTACCATAAAAACATTTATGACCTAGAGGCTACCGCAACTATCGCTGTATGTTTTGTCTTTTCTGTATTGGTGTCGCTGTTTGTGTAATAAGCTTAGGCATGAATGGCGATGAACACTTGCTGATGTCATTCCCATCCAGGCTTAAATGCAAATGGTACAAACATTGTTGCTAAATATCTAAATTTCCAAATGAATAAACTAAAGAACTCAATAAATGTATTAATCTGCCCCAGTATAGTCAATATTTTCTTATGTTGCGGTGGAGCTACAGCTCCACCTCAGCAGGTGTTCTGTCAGCATAAGCCATCCAATAGCAGTCCAGCTCAAGTAGAAAGCACATATGACAGTCCTTCTCATGGTGTTAGTCTGCCACCTGAGAAGCGGTCGTTCACAAAGAAGGTGAGGCTTCCAATCTTCCATTCCTATGCTTAATCATCCAACACATTTTAAAACAGAACACTAAACTATCCCATTGCTCTCACCTCTTGTGCAGGTGGTCCATGCTCTGTCTCCTAAAGCTTCCAAGTCTCCTCCCCTGGATATCTCTCAGCCTGTTGCCATCAGCATACCCGCTAAAGTGGGTTACACATGATATAATAGTCTGCATTATGCAACTTTGATGCATACAGTAACTAAACCTATGCCAGACTATAGATGTGTTCTGGAATGGAGCACACTCAGTGACATTCATACTCTCTACTGTATGTCTTTAAAACCTTCAGTTTGTAATGTTGACATATTCAGATATTAATGTTGCTAAATTCCCACTACTGATCTGAGTCCAAGTAAAGTTGTTGCCTCAGTGCACAGTGAAACTAAACAAGTTAACTAAAAACATTTAGCAAATCAGTCTAGGAAATATAATTCAGCTCTTGTTTTTCATGTGCATTTGCCAAAAACACATATTTCACACAGGTTTACATTGCCACCCAAACATCTGTTTTTCACAAGGTGTTGGAGATGATTGATGGCCTGGCAGGCGAATCTCTGCCCTCTGATTCTGGTGGTTCAGCCCCAACCCCCCAGATCATTTCAATGCTTCTGAGGTCGTGTGACTTCCAGCTGAGTGACAGCTGTCAAAAAGAACTCTGCAGTAAGCTAGATACTGGGAAAGGTGACCAAGAAAAACCTGAGGGGAGGAGGAAGCCTTATGGTTCAGTACATTAACATAGGTTCTCCTCCTATAGGCAACTCATGTGTTTCTGGAGGTCCAGTCCATCCCCAGCAACCCCCACCTCCACCACCTAAGAACCCTGCCCGGCTCATGGCCCTGGCACTGGCAGAGAGTGCCAACCGAGCGTTATGCCAACCAGGCATACCAACACCACACCAGTCTCACCAGATCAATCACAGATATTCCCATAACAGTCGCACCAACAAGGTCATTCACAAGGGAAAACTTAAGGTTGGGCAAGCCGGCAGCCTGGCACATTTGTCTATTCTGGGATAGAACAGTTTTCCCAGTTATTAACACTGTCCAGTTCTTTTTATAAGTGGTAGAAACTTGGTGTTGATTATACCAAACAGAGGCCATCAGTTCCAAATGGTACAAGGAAGTTTGCTTGTGTGTGCTTGCGAGGGAGCTTGTATCTAAACCTTCAGTTGCAGCCTTAAAAAATCCTTAATGTATTTTATGTGTGTTTCCAGGCCGATACAGACTCTTATTGCCAGCGATCTTCGTCAGGTGATGCTGGGGACCTGCTGAGCCCTGAGCCCAGCCACGTGTACTCAACTGTGTCACAGCGCCCTGCTTCTGTACGTACTGTTCAGACATATAAACATACCTTATGCCATAATCTTGGGGGCCACATTTTGACCACTTGAAATCCTTACCGCTTTTGTTTACTTGTCTGTCTAAACAGCTATTTATTTGATTGATTGATTGATTGATTGGTTGATTGATGGGGTGCAGATGGTGGGGGGACAGGGGGATACATATTCCCCCAGTGTCATAAGATCCTCAATCAGTCCCCCCTTTTGAGGAGAAAAAAAATGATGTAGGCTATATTCCCAGTCACACATTCAAAGTTACGGTTGGTCGGGTTGGATATCTACAGTATATGTAATGTTTGACCTCATCGTTTATTAGCCTACAGTGACATCAAGAAGCCAAGTATTTTTTGTAGTCTAGTTCACTCATACTTTATAGGCCAGACACAAATTGAATGCTGTCTCCTGTTCATCCTTATGGCACGTTACATACACTATTTGGCACTCTGTATGTATTAAGACAATACACTGTTAATAAATATGATTTAATGATGATAGATAACTCATACGCAGATTTTAGTTTCTAAAACATTTAATTGCAAACATAAATATGCCAGGTTGTTTACCCAAATGTGTGCCCTGCCTTCTTTTTCGCTATGCTAAAACATGCTGGAAACTTAGCTGCCTCAGTTCTGCCTGTCTCAAATTGGCATTTATTTCTCTACACAGCATATGTTCAATGCAATCGTCACCACATTTCCCCTATTATTTAAATGAAATGTTTAAAAAAATATTTTAGCGTCACTACATTTTGCACTTGCCTGAAGTGATAAATGCTAAAAAAAATGAGGACTAGTCTTAGTGTTTCAGCCAAATTCTATATCTAGATATGTGTTGTTGCTGCAGTACTCTGCTGCAGTTACATTTTATATTGTCCTGGCTAATGACAACATTTCCTTATGACCTAATATTTTCAGCCAATTAACTGATGACAATGCCAAGTCAGGTTTAAAGAGACCAAGATCACAGAGGATCAGAAAGTAGAAAAAGACAACATGAAGGAGAAACAGAAAAAGAGGAGGTTGACACAATGATTATATACACATCCAAATAAACTTGACCCTGTAATTATTCATGCAGCCTATACAGGCAAGGAGTAGGCAAGTCAAGCAAGGCTTTTGCCACAGCTCGTCCAGCCAGCCTCCAAAGTTACTGTCCATATCACGCTTCATGTCACCCTGGCGCTTTCACACACTTTGCATAGGCGCAGTGAGGCAAAAAGGCACTGGATTTGGGGAATCGACTCGTGGCTTTTCTTCAACTGTGCGTGATCCTGACAACAGCCGACCAAATTTCTGACATTGTCAGAAATTAATCGGGTCAGAAGGTCGGGAGCTGTTATTCGCTCCTCGCAACCCCCTGTATACCGCACAGCAAACAACGCCCGACAAGCCGAATTCGGCCTTACTCCAAATGAGATCAAGCAAAAACGACCACGAAGTCGCAAAGTGTATGCCCAGCTATATTCTGCAATGCCCTTAGATTGGCGTGATACTTTGTTTGAACTTTGATGGCTACAGCGCTAAGGTATATGAAGATCTGCACTGGAGAGTGATCCTGTTTGTACCATCAATATCAGATGGGGATCTGTTAAAAAAGACATCTGTCCCTTTTAGACTTTTGTGACTGAGTTACCAATCACGGTCCAATGTCTTCTGCATTTTGCGCGAGGCCATAAGGGAAAACAAACTCACAAGTAGTAGAGAGCCACAAGCCACGTAGTTATATACAGTAGTGTAGTTATGGTAAAATACATTTAATGAACTGAGTGAATCAGGTTTAATGATGTTAAAATGGTAGGGAGCAAATTCAGATGTTACAGCAATGCTCTTCAGGTCAAAATGCTCTAAATTCTATTCTGTTAGCTATGATTTTCAATTCTTGATTATCACATCATGTGCACATCATGCCATAAACACTGTTCTCATAGACATTATAGGCATTTGATGCATTGGACACATTATGAAGACATAACAGAATACCACTTAAGAATACCATAACTACTATATATACTGTAATTAGACTGGAACTGGTCTGTGACCTGGATCACTAAACCTTTTAGAATATTCTACTACATATGAATGTTGTCAATGATTCCACATCTGATGTCAAAGACAGTTCTTTTGTTGTTTGTCATATGTTCACATAAGACAACACAAGACACAAATGTTTATAATATTAAACAAATTCCAAGATTCTATTACAGTCGTCAACTCACTGTTGTTGGATCACAAACGAGTCTACAGGGAATGAGGCCTGCACATGTCCAGTAGAGAAGATTTAGCCGTCTTGCCCTAGCAGTGGACAGTAAATAAAACAAAACTTTTTAAACAGTTTTAAATGTAGCAGCATTTGTGTGAACATTGCTTTACAGTCTAGACAGAATGTTTACCTGTATTGCTTGTAATGCTTCTGGGTCTAGCTGAAAAATATTTAGATTTTTTAAATCTCATTTCCCATTTTAAAAGCTGTATTATTGTTAGCTTAGCCTTTACTACGATATATTACCTTATTTGGTGCTTGCTAATAAGCTACTGGGATACAGAGGGAATCATTCTTTTACCCATATCCTTGTTCTGGGTCACGCATTATAGCAGAAAAAGACCATCATGCTCAAAATACTGTAATGCATGTGAATCGTGTGTGTGCTTTATTTTCAGGATACTGGGACGCTGTCTTCGCAGACCTCCACCTCTGACTGTGAGTTCTGACATTTCAAGTCAGTCAGGCAGGACAAAGCTCCCCCCTGCCTATAGTCGCCAGCTCTCTGCCCCTCACCTTCAGCAGAAAAGCAGTTCTGCTTCTACACCTGCTACTGTTACTGCTGCCTCAATCTGTGATTTTACTCAAAGTACTGCTGCGTCAACCCAGAGCAACCCCCTTTCCCAGCTCCAACTCTTCCCCCAGTCTCTCTCACAGCTCACGCATCCCCAACACTTCCAGCTCCATTTCCACTTTTCAAGGTCGGCGAGCTCTCCCCTTTCCAAGGCTAAAGCCCTCCGTCCATGCAAGCCCAAACCTCCCCCTAAGCCCTTGGACTTGGTGGCTCCACAGAGAGACCGGGACCTGCCCTCCTATCGAATACAAGAGTTGCCCCTTCAGGTGGCGGGGTCTTACAGAGACCCAAGAGAGCACGCTCCTCTGGGTAGGTCAAACTTCAGGCAGTCCCTGTCAGGAAGGCTCCATTCCTTAGCTGGGCAGCGTGGGAGCCAACCTGCATTGGTCAGGGCATTTTCTGAACGTCTGAGTGGTGCTCCAGACCGGCTGGCTCGATACCATGATGCCAGGGCCCCATCAGCCACAGTACTGGTAGGTGATCAATGACCCAGATGATGACCTAGATTTGTCGCTGGTACCTCACTGGGATTGTACAGTGTTGGTCATGTACTTAATGTGTGCTGCTGTTTCACTTACAATTGATATTTTTATGCCTCACTAGATGTAATGCCCCAAGTTTCGGTTGCTCCTAAATTAATGAACTGAAATGCTATTTGATGTACCGTAATTTCCCGGCTTCTAACAGCGGTTAATACATTGATTTTGCAAACTGTCGGTAGCTCTGCGGCTAATACTCTAGTGCGGTCTATACACGGGGTAAAAACATTTTTCTCTCATTGGGCTATTTTTTTTTTTTTTTAAAGGTAATCCGGGGATATTAATTATACATCCAAAACTATATTTGTTTGCTATGGTAGTAGGACAATCTGACAAGGTAGAGGGCTTTTCAGAGCTCCTTCCATATGAATGCTTCATATGGAAGGAGGGAACGCCCGGCGTAGCAAACAAATATAGTTTTGGATGTATAATTAATATCCCCGGATTACCTTAAAAAAAAAAAAAAAAAATAGCCCAATGAGAGAAAAATGTTTTTACCCCGTGCTTACATTAGCTACTGGTACTACCATCGGTGAGATTGATTTGACACCAAGCCTCCCATCACCCATCTGGCATCATCAAAACTAGAGGGATGTAGTTTACTGGGACATATTCTACTTGCTTCTGATTTATTCGGCACTTCCACTCATTTTAAATTCACCGGACATCTACGATACCGCATCCTCATGCCTACAACAGAGGATTATAAAAGTCATATCCCTCCGCCACCAACTGCCTACTATTAATCGTCTCATCTCGCCATATCTTCGATGTTGTTTAATCCCATTTAATGTCCCCTGAAATATTTGTCTGCTGAGCTGCTGCTTCTAAATTCAAGGTCCTTTAAACCCCCTCCAGCTCTGTTTTGCCACCCTGGAATTATTCGTAGGCCGAAGTACATTCACCGTGGGACTCGCCGAAAATTCACACACACCAAGTCTCTTATCCCCTCGTTTTGGTCTATTCAACAAATCACCCCTCGCAATCCTCGTCCAGCAATTAACAGGCATTGTGCGCTCCGCCAGATTCATACATTGAATACAAACCCGATCTCTAATAACTGCCTTAAAATTGCATTATTCAATGTCCGATCCCTGTCTGATAAAGCCACACTCATCCACGAGTTTGTATTGGACAAAAAACTTGACATTCTATGCCCAACGGAGACATGGCAAAAACCAATTTTTTTTTCCATCTCAATCAAGCCGCACCACCTGGATTTGTTTACATTTCTCAACCTCACACCACTGGACGAGGGGGCGGAGTTGCTGTTCTTTCATGTGACATTCTCAAAGCCAGATCTGTTAGTATACCAGCATATACTACATTTGAATGTATAGCTTTTAAACTCACTGGCTCCCAACCTTTGATTGTTCTAACTATATATAGACCTCCCAAACTATCTGACATATTTTTAACTGAATTGTCCTCACTATTTGCTTTGATTTGTGCTATGTCCCCTAATATACTGCTTGTAGGTGATTTTAA
>JAODUH010050758.1:0-19006 GCA_027564835.1 Typhlichthys subterraneus
ACTTCTGTCTAAATCAAACAACTCTGACAGCCAATGGACGCATCTCTCCACAAAATACACTGAATATTGCAACATCTACGATATGATATTGTGCAACGTGATATTGCGATAACGATACTGAACTCGATATATTGTGCGCGCACGCGTGCGTGCGTGTTTGTGGCAGTAAAGTACTAATGTTACATATTGTGGAGGAAGCTATACTGTGTATCTCTTGAGCATTTGTACCAAATGGGAAAAGGTCTGTGTCAAAGGTCACTACACTGGATGGATGGCACAGAGCAGCCTACATTGGATTATACAGGCATACGTAATTTAATGAAGCTGTGGTTGGTCTGTGTCGGTGTTGCATCCTAAAGACTAAACTCCAAATGGATTTGACAGTGTCTGTTGACCATAATCAGGATTCCAGCTTCTGCTACTACATTTGGATAAACTGACATGTTTGAAGGGAGGGAGGGAGGAAGAGATTTCAGTAGCGGTTATAGTTTTTGTAAAAAGTGCAACTCTATTGTCATTGTAAATAAGTCAATCATAATGAAATGCATCATATATTAACAGGTATCTATTTGTATTGTAGTTTTTAACTTGTCATTTTGAAGGAACCAAAAATTATGAATGTGACAACTGTAATCCATGTGTTTATGTGTATAGGTACAGGATGTGGTACAATAGAAACCTCTACTTGTATTTAAAACCAAATATTAATTACAATATTTGTCAAATTAACACTATTTAAAGGGGGGGTTAGACTATATGTAGTGCTGTACAGCTACTATTTAGCCACTCTATTTCCCACTGAAGATGAACATACTGTATTCGTGTCATTATTTAGCAGGTGTGTTTACACTTGGCACATTTGAAGGTGTTTCGTGTTCCCATTTACAGAGCCAGGGCAACACACATAGCTGGCCTTGACCATTTTTGCTGAATTTGCAAGAATGCTTTAAATGTATGAAGTACAGTAAGTACGTATACAGCTACTCATAAAGAGCTTTTTCATCTGGGAACCCTTGTTGATGTCCTGCACAGGCATAAATAGAAGTAAAATGTAGCACCAACCAGCCGAAAATATGATTTTGGTCTAATTATACATTTTGTAAATTGAGTAGCCTATTATTAATTATCTACGAATTGGCAATGCATATTTAGAAGAGCGTGTTGTAGGATCATATTTAGAAGAGCGTAGCCACTTGAATATGCAGCAGCTCGTTATGTTTTCCTCCCATCCTTTTCCAGCCGGCCATCACATTAGTCGCCCCGTTCTAGTAGACAGTCTTTAGGGTGATGGCATTCATTCTGCCCACGTCAAACTTGATGTTTGTCCTACATTTGGAATAGGTAAATAAACGAGTATAGAATTAGCAACCAGACTCTAATCCTAAAGTGATAGTGTTTCTCTTGCTTTTAATTTTTTCCTGTTTATTCAAATCTAACAAAAGAACATAGACCACACCGAAACCAAGAAGGCTACACAATGTGTGAATATAAGCAGACCTTTGTTAAATACATTATTTTTTACAGAAGCAGCAAGAGACTTATGTTTAGTACTTGTATTAATTGGCAAGTTTAAGATGCCTGCACTGAACCACTTTCCCTAAATGCATGTTGAGCCGCTGATGGTCAAGCATTCAGTTAGATAAAAATGCTAGCTAAAGAGGGGGGGGTAATTGTTTCCTGTGTCCTGTAGACTCCTGGTGGGCAATAAAGTAAAAAATTCCTTTGTAGACACATCTCTTTGAGGGTGGAAATCCTCTAGAAGAGGGTTTAGTACCTTCAAGATACATTATTTGAGGTTGTTAGCGATCCAACAATGACCCAGTGGAGTGTTTGTTGGAACCACGACTGTGGCTGAAAGTGAAGAGATGGAGCTATACACTGATTAGCCATAACATTATGACCACTGACGGGCGAAACAATTAACACTGATAATCTTGTTATCATGGCACCATATAATCTGGTGGGGTATATTAAGCAGCAAGTCAACATTTTGTCCTCAAAGGTGATGTGTTAGAAGCAGTAAAAACGAGCAAGAGTAAGTGTGATTGTGACAAGGGCTAAATTGTGATTACTAGACCAGTGGTTTTCAAAGTGGGCCTCAGTAAATTGGAGAAAGATGACAAAAAAATGTTATAAAACATTACCAATTTAACTTTTTATAGATAAGTAGTTATTATAAATCAGAATTCATTCAAATATACAGCATCAAGCCCCTTTCTAATTACCTGCCAAAAAAAAGCCTCCTCAGCAAAAAAAATATTTCTCCCAAGCGTCTAATATTTTTAGAACTTTTTTTTTTCCTCCCGTTTTTTTTTTTTTTTTACTTAGTAAATAAAAATATTTCGTCATAATTTTGACAATGTAAAAAAAATACATTTTAATAATATTTTTTTCTTACTGTTTAAAAAAAATTTAAACTGTTATTTCTTTAAATTTTTGTACTTCAAAAAATCCCTTCATCACAATATTTTTTTTCCTAGTGCAGGAAAAAAATTATCCTCAGCAAAAAAACATTTTCTCCCAAGCGTCTGTTAATATTTTTAGAACTTTGTTTTTCCTCACCTGTTTTTTTTTTTTTTTACTTAATAAATAAAGTTATTTCGTCATATTTTTGAAATGTAAAAAAAAATTCATTTTATTACTTTCTAGAAAATAATTATTTTTTCTTACTGTTTAAAACAAATTTAAACTGTTATTTATTTTTATTTTGTTACTTTGGAGGGAAAAAAAATGTATCTCAATATTTTTTTTCTTATTAGTTTTTATATATATATATTTATTTTTAAATTCCGTGACTGTTTTTTTTTCTCCCCATGACCCCTAAGGGGCTACTATGCGCTGGTGTTAAGAATTTGTCTTATCACTTAGGGTAGGGGTGCCCAACTCCGGTCCTGGAGGGCCGCTATCCTGCATGTTTTATCCTGCTCCAACACACCTGATTCTAATGAATGGGCTTCTGCAGAGACTGATAACGAGCCATTCATTAGAGTCAGGTGTGTTGGGGGCAGGGAGACATCTAAAACTCGCAGGGCGGTAGCTCTCCAGGACCAGGGTTGGGCGCCCCTGGCTTAGGGGTAGTCAAAGGAGCGATAACCAAACATTTAGAAGTCCTAAAATTAGAACTGACACGACCATTATTTTTAGGTGTTTCTCCTAAATCGTCTAGTTATTAGGAGCTGTACTTTTAGTTTTGTGAATACCATGCAGCCCTGATCTATGTATGGCGTGTCAATACACTCCATGTCAGAGGGAGGCAGTAACACACCTTAAGCATATTGGTAACAGTCCCAATACTCAAGGAAGAGTTCTAGTAGGCCTACACCCGGACGTAAACAGAATAAAATAACATTTCATGAATTGAAATTAGTTAAATCTGAAGCAGGTCATTTCAGAAGATGGACGTTACTTTCGCCAATATTAGTTGGCCAAATACAATATGTTTACTCTGATACTTGTTTTAATTGTACAGTGGGGTTTTATTTTATGGATACAGTGAAACCAATAGAATATGATGGCGAATAATACTAGGACCAATTTCCACACAAAACTGGCTTCCATCATGGAGGTTTTGGCAAACGCAGCCGTGGCAGAAATATGTCATCTAGTGGATGATGGATATGCTAACCTGCGGCTTGAGATCTCCAGAACCCAGCGAGAGAATCTGACCCTTAAAAGCAAACTGCGGCTTATGGAGGTTCGTTCTCGGGAGCGTTGCGCAAAGAGTGCCCCTGTACCGCCACTGGTTGTGACCTGCACTATGAAAGGTATAGCCTTAATTGTGTACCGCCCACACGGCGTTACAACTTGCAGTTATTTGCAACATACATTAAATTATAAATGTCAGTCGACTTTACTTTTCGTTTTTTATGTTATTACAAATGTATCATGTCGTGGAAATTCAGTACACACGTGCTACTATGAAATCG
The DNA here is from genome assembly GCA_027564835.1 of Typhlichthys subterraneus. Lineage (NCBI taxonomy): Eukaryota > Metazoa > Chordata > Actinopteri > Percopsiformes > Amblyopsidae > Typhlichthys > Typhlichthys subterraneus. The sequence continues at coordinate 3,927 of JAODUH010050758.1, forward strand.
TTCCAGCATTCCGCATAACACATTACTGATTTTCCTGTGTAGATCATCTTTTTGGAGATGACAATATTATTGCGAAAACAAAAGCAACTGGGAACATGAAGAATCTTGTCTCTCAGCTGTCATGGGTGAGTGCTGAGACTTTTAAGACTACAGACTATCTTCCAAACCTAAATTATCATACTGTTACTAAAACAATACCAGGAACACTTACAATGCCTCCTCAAAAACGTTGATTGTATCTCTACATTATCTAAAACTCTGATGTTCATTCAAATATAATCATAGGATATTATTTTTTCAATAAACTTTAACTGGTTTCTATAGTTTCTCAAAAACATAGGCTACGTTCAATCACATCTACTACGAGTTGAGAGTTTACACAGGATTCCTCAAGACAAATGTTCTCGCATGAGAACATGCTTCTAGCAGCATGTCAATAGAACCCAATGGAATAAATAAAAACATGCTCATGGTAGACGCTGAGCTAAATGAGCCAAACCATGAATGGTTGGATTTTCTTGTTTATACGCTCAAGATTGGCGAACTTTACTTGGACTTCGTGGTAGATTATGTTCCTTTATGTTCTCTTTCCCTCAGCAAAGTGATGTGGTGGTGAAGTCAGAGAGGTTGGAAGATGAGCTTTCAGGGTGCAGTTCCCAGGAAGACCACCAGATGGCACCTATCTGCAGCAGTATGTATGGTGAATATTGTTTGTCGAAATAATTTAACACCAATTGTATTGTTTCTATGTTGTGAAAATGCTGTCTCGTTTTTATGTATTTGTTCTTGTGTTTGTGTGTGTATGTATTTTTTTATATACAGTAAGAATACTGTGTGTGTATGTATGTATGTATGTATGTATGTATGTATGTACATAGATATATTTTTTGTTAAATGTTGGTGAGGAAATAGCCTATTCAAAATATAGAAATGTTGGTGATTGGTTATTTAAATTCTTCAAGCATTTGAAATGATGCAACACAGTGAAACATCAAATAATTCCCTCCCAGGGAGTCCATGAACATAGATGCTATCAGATGAACTGAAATACATTTTTCAATTGAATATATATATTAAAATTGTGCCAATAATTATCATTATTTTCCTCTCTCTCTCTCTAGTTAGGAATCAGTGTCTCTCTCTCAGCATAGACAATCTTCTGACCTCTGAGGCCTCCCTGATCTCTAACAATGCAGAGGTGCCCGGAATCAATCTCTCTGGTTGCTACGACGGAGACGCCATCTCCCCAACCGAGACTCCACTGCAGCAGTTGCAGGAGCACAGCCACCATGACAGTCTGAAAACCCGGCATGATGCCAACGCATACAGCGGTTGTGGCCAGCATCTGCAGCAGCCAGAACCCAGCCAGGGATCGGCAGTACACAGAAGCGTGGAGGTCACAGAAGCGCTGCCGTGTCGAGCAGCAGAGAGCAGCAAAGGCACGGACATCGAAGCAGACGAAGTAGGCGGCGTGTTCCCGCCACTGGATACGGGCTGTCCGCTGGCCAAGGCCATGCACGCGGACTTGCAGACGATGGAGGCCGAGGTGACTGGCATGTGCAGCACTGCCACAGAGTGGAAAGGAGATACAGAGGGAGACTCCACCACCGCTGTTAAAATGGAGGCAGACATGCCACCGTCTTGGTCTGAAGAAAGTGCTTTTGGAACTGACCTGCCTCAAGCTCCCATTCCCCGGAAGGAAAGGGAGGAAATTCAGTTGAACGGCAGTGATTTGCTGGCCAGTGTACAGTGCAGGACTAAAAATGAAAACAACCACTCCTATCACAGTCACCCCAAAGATGGCCGATCAAGCGAGAGCACGTCAAGCGACTTGGACCCATCTGGCCTGGACTCCACCTCCTTCGATGAGCTCTTCTCCTCCCCGGAGGTGGCGAGGTCTCTGACTATCCCTCAGAGAGACTCCGTAGACGTCGCTGGCGGCGGAGAGGAGGAGCGTCTGTCTTCTTTCCCCTTTGTGAGCAGTGGTTTCGGCAGCGCCCCTTCTATGAACTCCCCCAGCGACGGCCACACCAGGAACCCGTCCTCTGACTCGGCCCGCCCGCCCCCCGCCCGCGTTTACAGCTGCCAGCAGTGCGGGAGGCTCTTCTCCACCACCAGAGACCTGGTGGTGCACCAGAGGTCCCACGCTGGGGAGAGACTCTTCTACTGCCCCATCTGTAAGAAGCCCTTCCTGCATCTGCACCAGCTCAAAACCCACCAGCGGGTCCACACCGGGGAGAAGCCATTCAGCTGCACCCTGTGCGGGAAGCGCTTCTCTCAGTCCAGCCACATCAAGAGGCACATGAGCGTCCACACTGGGGAGAAGAGGTACTGCTGCGGACTGTGCGGAAAGCGGTTTTCGCAGTCATGTAGCCTGAAGGTTCACCAGGCTGTCCACACTGGAGAGAGACCTTATAGCTGCACACAGTGCGGCAAGAGCTTTTCTGTGCTTGGTAACCTGGTTAGGCATCAGAGTGTTCACATTGGGAAGTGAAATGGCAGCAGCGGGACGGGATTGTGTGGCGGCGGCGGCAAAGATTGTTGTATAATTATACAAAGATGGAGCACTGTAATGGCAAAAATGGAACGCTGCAGGTCTCTTAAGCGGGCGTGTCACCAACTGCATTTTGCTGTGGAGGCTGACGTAAGCAGTGCCCAGAAAGCTAAATCTACCATGCATGGAACGATACAAAGTCAAATTACCTCAAAACAGTTCGCTGCAGAAATAACATCGTGGTCTCAGAGTGATCATAGGTACTTGGGAATTAATGTTATATACTCAAAATAACCATTAACGCCCCCAGAGAGATATAATGGCCAATAATATAGTGAAATCCGCGTACCTCCCCATTGACATGTATGGAACGCTGGGTTGTTCTGGTCTGCAAAAAGGGTGAAAAGTCACCCCCCTCTTTCCAAAAACCAAATGTAAAAGTGCTGTCCATTGGAACCTCTGGTGATAGTCTACACAGACTAGGCTACTTTCAGGTAGTATACTCTAGCTGAAAGTGTTTGAGCCACATCTGACTTGTGTCCAACCAAAGAAAGTTGCTTCAAGCATGCTTTTCTTGATCCATTTTTGGCTATTTAAAAAAATAAGAGAGATGAGTTGAGTGGTTTTACATTTTTCACAATGAGTATGGAGTTTGAATGTGATTAAATTCAGTATGCAAGCCCTTGTAAATATTAAGATCAATATAAGCTTTGTGTGCCATCTCTGTAAATGTAACATACACGGTCGGCTGTTGTCAGATTAATAACTGAAATAATATTTATAATACATGTTTTTTTTTTCCCCAAAACTGCTGTGTAACAATTGTGACTCGCCAAAAGAACATTTATAACAATTGTGACTCGCCAATAGAACATTTAGACTACACATAAAATACATTTCGTATTTGTGATCAAATCACTTCATAACTCACTGAATGTATGGTAGCCTGTGCATGTGAAATGCATTTCCTAAGTGACTGGTAAAGTATGCCTTCAGTCTATATGAATATTCTTATTATTTTTTGAGCAACAATGTTGTCAACATCCTTATTTGCGTTCGTTGACTGAAGCCTCCTGTAACTGCGAAATTCAGCTAGTGGACGAAATGTACGACTTGCATGCATTCATAGCCTACAGTATGCGCATTTGTACCCTGCCACAAAAAGCGTATACGGACTTATTACGTGGACATAATTGTCTTTGCCTACAATATTCGTTTTTTTTACCAGCGTTACATGGTTTAATAATGAATGTATGCATTGTGTTAACACTTGGCACCCCAAGTTCAGCGCCTCTTCTAAAGTGATGCTGAACAACAATCTGACGTCATCAAAAGGCGACTCTTGCACCCCGAAGACCAACAACAGCTTTACTACATCAATTATAGTAAATTATAGAGTGACACCGTTAGCTTTTGTATGTAGGGCGGCAAAACTAGGGTTTTGCTATCGTTACTTTTCTGCGTTGTTTTTTACATTTGTGCACGACTGATTAACGGGCAACAGTCTGTGCATGATTATAAGAAATGGCGATGATGGCGGATTGTGTTGGTTTTCAAGCGCAAATAGCTTCCATCATAGAGATGTTGGCCAATTCGGCGGTAGTTGAGATTTGCAAATTGGTAGATGACGGATATGCAGCCCTGCGCTCTCAAATGGACCAGGAGAGAGAACAGAGCGAGAAAGAGAACGATGTCTTGCGACAGAAATTAAGAGAGATGGACGAGAAGATTCGGAGGTATGAGAGAAAGAGAAAACGTAATCAGCGGGAGGAAATGCACAACGTCCAAATAAGGCCATCAGAAGGTAAACATTAATGAGATTCATTCGCCCTGTTACTGCGCAATATCACGAAATGTATCGACCTCGGACATAATGAGGATCAAATAGCTAGTTTGATGATTCACTGTTGAAAACGGCATAGATCAATTGCGCAGATGCGTTCACGGTGGTTTGGATCAGGCGTCTTTGGCGTCTCTTCCTTAGGGAGGCCACAGTTCGAGTTCGCTCAACGTTTTTACATAATTAATTCCTTAATCCCATATTAGCGAAGCAGCAACCATTCTGAATATGTAGGCTATGCACATCTTGTCGTTCCGTTTTTAATAGCATAGTTCCGTTAATAGGCCTACATGCAATATAGGGCACACTTTAAATTATTGCATGGCAACTATAATTAGTAATCTAAATCGTTTTGCTTGAATAGAGTAGACCATACTCTTGGATGGAGTAGGGGATTACAGGTTTAAGTAGGCCAGTTAGGTTACCCCCAATGCTTTAATACACTGTATTTATAGTCCTATATCACATGGGACATTCTCAAATACAATTAGTAAAAAAAATAATAACTTTTTTTTTTTTTTAACAAATAGGATTAGCCATAGTTTAGGTCTCAGATATCCAAGGGATGCTGGGTAAACATGACAAAAATGAAAAACATGGTATATTGTAAATTTTTAGTGTCAGTCTGATAAATGTTTTGTAATGACCCAGGCATGCACTGGAATGCTTGCTTGCTTGTTTGTTTGTTTTTAAGTGCCTGAGGACCACCAGTCCCAAGGACCACCCCTCTCTGCCCTTGCCCCAGCCATCTCAGAAGAAAAATCATTTGCTACTGTCTCACAGGTAAGGATCAACCAGGTTCCTGGGTTTATTTGATCATGTAAGTGTATCCGTTAAAACTAAGTACTCAAACTATTGTTTTATTATAGTACATTTGGGTTATACTAATACATTAGTATTACCCAGGGTGAACCTAATTTCTATCATAATTTCTGCTCAATTAAGTAAATAAAGTGCTGGCTAGTATAAAAGTATAATTTGTGTGTTTCAAATATGTTGTAATCTGTAGGTGCACATTAAAAGATAGGCCTATTCATATTAAAGTGGTATGGACTGTATCATCTTTTGGCGTTCAGAGGACACAGAAGGGTGTGTTGGTAATGGTGAAATGGTGTTGTGTCACAACAGGAAGATGCAGAAGCGGTGGCACTTGTCAAAAAGGAGAAAGTTGACACGGGTGACTGCAATTTAGACCTGAAAGTGGAGGTCAACATACGGGCAGAATGTGCCCTGTCTTCTGGTGAGTGGGCTGATCATTATTTTGATAACCGAATCATTTCTTGTTTTTCTTTTATGAAACATTCAGCTTTGATAAACATTCAAATTTTCTCTGACAATTATATGTATTTTTTTTTTTAAGTGATTGAGTTCGCACAATCACATTTTTGAGTATGTGATAATGATTTAAATGCTACAAATCTTAATCCTGAATCTGAATGCATAATGCTGATTTAGACAAAATGCAGTACCCAGACCTAGTGTTTAAGCTTAGCGTTGGAAATACAGTAGAAATGAAGGCAGAGCTCAGAATTATTGTTTATTACTATTATCTACTGAGCTCACAAATGAGTGTTCTAGGCATATAACAAATATTTCTTTCCAGAGAAGGGAAATGATGTGTGCACATAAAAATCGTAGTTATAAATATTGCTATTTCGAAAGGTAGTTGTTTTGTATTAAGAAATAGCCGACGTGTGCTTGGAACAGCCTGAACACTGGTCTGTGTTGCGCAAGATCACGCATTTGGTAGTATTTGGGGGGCTTTTAGTATTGCATCATGTATTTCCCTCAACCCACACCCAGAACTGAATGTGTGACACTGTTTTACTGTACTGTTGGTTAAGCACCAACAGTACAGTAAAACAGTGTCCCCTACTGGACTTGATGACAATGGATGCATTTAACAAATAATTAAAGTTGTGTGTTACCTTTGTGGCCTCCGTGTCTTCCCGCCCCGCCCCAGCCATGGAGCCCAACGAGGAGGCCAACACTAGTGAAGGAGGAGCAACGGGCGGCACAACGCTCCACGCCTCCTTCCCGGATGCCACGGTGGACCTGACCTGCCGGCCTCGGGCCAAGCGCAAGGCCACCAGGCCCGTCAGCAGCCTGGCTTCCCCGGCCGGGGCTGTTCCCGCCGGGGCCGGGGGGTCGGCGGACGTGGCCCCCCTCAAGCCGGAACCCCAGAAGGCAGAGGGCGGGGATGAGGAGGCTCCCTCCTCCTCCTCCGCCGCCGCTGCCATCCAGCTGGAGGGGAGCAGCCCCGAGCGGCTCAACAGCCTGGGCCTGGACCTGGCCTGGATGCAGGAGCGGGTCAGCCACCTGGGGGCGGCCTTCGCCGTGGCCCAGCTGGGCCTGGGGGGCGCCGAGTCGGGCCACCCCTCGGCAGCCTTCCCTTCCCAGGTGGGAGGCGGCGTGGACGGCCTGGACGCCGCCGCCTCCTCCTCCGCCCCAGCCATGCTGTTCCCAGGCAGCGCGCACGACATGGCTGCCTTCGCCGCCTCCTTCGACATGGCGGCCGCCGCTGCTGTGGCCGCCGCCGGCGTGGGCCCGCCCCCTCCCCCTCCTCCTCCTCCGCCACCTCCCCCCGCTCAGTCCAACCCCCTGACGTCCCCGCCCACGTCGCCGGGCCAGAAGCGGGCGGCGTACCGGAGCCCCGGGAGCAGCAGCAGCGGCGGCAGCAGCAGCGGCAGCGCGGCGGCGGCGGCCGACAAGGAGCCGGCGGTGTGCGGCGTGTGCGGCCGCGTGTTCCCCGGCGCCGGCGCCCTGGAGCAGCACCAGCGCGTCCACGCGGGGGACAGGCCCTACAGCTGCCCCCACTGCGGCAAGGGCTTCGCCCAGCCTAACAATCTGCGCGTGCACCTGCTGATCCACTCGGGCGAGCGCCGCTACCACTGCTCGTTGTGCGGCAAGAGCTTCATCTCCTCCAGCCACCTCAAGCGGCACCGCACGGTGCACACGCAGGAGAAGCCCTACAGCTGCTCGCGCTGCGGACAGTCCTTCAGCCAGATGTGCAGCGTGCGCAGGCACCGGCAGCAGTCTCAGTGCGGCCTGTGAGCGGTCTAGAGCCGGGGGGGCGGGGGGGGTGGCCGGCGTCTAGGTGGGAGCGCCCAGGCCGAGATGGATGAACATGATATCCTAATGCCTTCCGAAGGGAGTAGACGTTGGCCCGTCTTCTCACTGAGCTCCTCAGAGAGGCAGGAGGTGCAAACCAAGTGGTCTGTGATGGCTCTGATACTGTATGTGGTATCGTGAAGTGACTCCTAGTAGCTATTAGGGGAGCACCTATTGTGACCAGATTTGGCCGATTTATTTTTTTTATGCATTTTGATTTTAATACAAAATGACGTAGCTTCTGCAATGAGACACAAAGAGCGCACTAACCCGGCCTACAGTCAAGGGCTTTGTCCTCTCCACACATATATTTGTATAGGCTGATAATTTTTAAACTATAGAGAACATTTTCTTTTGTATATCAGTAATTAGAATGAAACAAGAACAATGTAGTCTGTTCATCTCTAGTAGTTATGTGTCCCAATGTGAATTTTGTTTAATAGCTTCTGATCATTTTCACGGCATGGCCAATCTTGAATACGCAGGTCAGGACTGTGGAGAATGCGTGGTTATAGGGAAACACATCGCACAGAAAACAGACGATTGCACGATGCACTCCCCTTGATTTCACTCACCATGGAAGCGCAGCAGAAATAGCATTTGGATCCATGACCAAAGTGAACTTCAATCTGTTCTTGCCTTCCAGACCAGTGGTTCTAAAACTGCAAGATTATTTGTTTCCTGTTACCAAATGGGGAACCAAGGCCCAAAAAATATAACCACTTTACGAGAATGATTTTAAGTCAGAAGCACACATGTAATAAGGCTGTCCTTTAGGTTAATTCTCACCACAAGATTAATTTACTCCACACAGATGTTTTTGTGTAATTATTCCTATTAATTTGTCAAATTATTACCCAGTTATTCCTATTTAATTTGTGAATTTAACATTATGTGAAAAATTAGAACAGTTCAGCTCTGACTGGTAAGTTAGTGAAAATGTCAATTTTTATTATTAGTGATTTTTATTTTCATATTCCTTTTAGATTGAGGACACATATTCGGAACTACCCGCTTGTTCCATACACATTTCAAATAACAGGAAATGTTGTGCTGTTAAGATATTGTAAAACAGAATAAATATTATCATGTTAGCACTTCTTATTGCAGCCAAAAAGGCATTAGGCTGCTGACGCCTATCTTAAAACTAGTGCTGTCAATGTAAATGTCAAGGTTTGAACCAGTGAGTCAAAGGAAAACGTGTGGTAGGATACTTTTATATGAAGACTGCTTCAGGGTAGGATACTTTAAATGAAAACCCCTCCAGGGTAGGATACTTTAAATGAAAACCCCTCCAGGGTAGGATACTTTAAATGAAGTCCGCCGCTGCAATGTCAAGTTTAAAACAGTGGGAAAAATCAGAATGCTCAGCTACCACGTTACTGGTATTCATATTTTATCATGGAGTCCCCAGTGTAATTATAGATGATCGCAACTAGTGTGACATAAATGATACTATTATATATTTTTGAATACATTATAAAATATTTAGTTTTTGTCTTGATTTGTCTCAAATTAGGCAGCATCACACAAATGCCAAACCTCTTACGCATTTGCCATTTCTACAAGAAACTTGTAGTGTGATTTGATCCTAAAGAGGTGGCACAGACATGCACCTCCTGTGGCTGTGATTCTCATTGCATGTTTTTCAATCTGATCAAATTGTCGTTTGTGGTGTGTTTTGTCCTGTTTTGTTAAGATGTCTATCCTCCTCCGCAATTATGGATCACGTCTTTAAAAAAAAAAAAAAAAAAATCCAATATTCCAAATGTGCCAATCAATTCTGACCTACGCCTGAATGCAAAATTACATTTTAGCTTGTATTGGATACTACTACAACTACATGATTGTGCAGAACATCTCTTTCATTTGTCCTCTGTATCTAAATTTGACGCATTCATCACGACATCTGGGTTTCACAAACATTCTAAGATCTGGGTAGGGTCATAGAATAGCATACAACCTACCTCTGTACAGAAAGTTCACTATACTGTAGGTCTAAACAATCCCATGCTTTGCTCTTACAATTTTAAGATTATATTAAATCTAATTTTGGCATGCAGTCACAAACATTTGTCCAGGTACAAGGTCTGTCTTTCAGGCTGTGATGCTATTGGTGACTTGGCATGTGTGTTCACCTCAAAGGAGTTTCCTCAGTATTTTTCACAGGTTGGAACCTGGGTGAAGTTCCCTTGTTTTAAAATAGCACTACTCAGTCAAAGAAGAGTTGTACAAATAACCCAGAAAAAAAAATGTCTCTGTGTGTAGCTGTATGAAAGTAAACGACACTAGTTGTTGGGTTCACAGACCCAGAATATCTTGCCTTTAGTATTCTTCAAAGACATGTTAAAGTGTTAAAATGTATGGTTACCAATAAACATGTAAAATGTTTGAAGAGCATGACTATGACTTTGTTAAAGAACTTGTAATGTCACAAAATGTACCGCTTACAGTATGGGGCTGCATATATGGTCAGCGTGCCCATGCTAACCAATATGGCCACCTACTGTACAGTAGCCCTGCGTTCAGGATGGTGGAACGTTTGCTAAAAGTTCGTGAACGGCAATGGGCTTTACAGCTGATTATAAGCAGGAGTTGGGCTGACCATTTAGGCTGTGGGTTGAACAACACTCACGTGGCAAACAGCAACAAAGCAATCGCTTGTGTTTTTACGCTTTAGATTGTTGCGTTTCAGCAGTAAAGATGCTCAAGAGACGATAGAACCACTTCTGTCGGTGCATAGCGCACTGTTACAATTCAAGGATACGTCTGTCCGTAATGGCTGTGTCAACATATTCAATTTCATAATTTCATGCATTTTATATCAGAATGAGACGGCATACATTTAAGATGGAAAGCTGTATTAAAATGACATTTGGTAATCGTACTACATAGTGATGACTTATACTCAAATACTTTTAAAACACCCATGTATATATGTGGCTACACACATCACTGAGAAACACTTGCCACGCCCATTAAACGCAGCAAACGTCTTTGAGCTACCTGTAAAGATCCACATATATAAATCAAATGTCTTGTTGTATTTACACCACATTCCACAAATATACTCTATTTGAAAAATATTAGAGACAATGTGAAATAAAGCACAAATGTAATTAAACAAGGTATATATTTGACAGTTCAGCCTGTAGCCTGCAGGGGGCCTAAAGAGTATAGGAAACAATCTCAAAGCTGTTGAGTCTAGTCCTGCATCCAGCAGATCTTTAGATAAAATAAAATAGAAGGTGCTGTATGTATGTGGTTGTGCACGTGTGTATGTGGTTGTGCATGTGTGTATGTGGTTGTGCACGTGTGTGCATACGTGTGTAGGGGTGAGAGCAAACCAAGTAATTATACACAACAGTGGACATGTAGACCCTGGGAATAAAATGGCCAGCCAAAATAAAATGACGATATTAGCAGATCCAAGGCAAGGCCACAGACTACTGCATGTATGCAGGCAGTCGTGTGTGCGTGTGTGTGCGTGCGTGTGTGTGTGTGCGTGTGTGTGTGCGTGTGTGCGTGTGTGTGTGTAATAACATGTATCAATGAAAGCCATTCTTTCCTGGTAAAATAAAGATACAATAAAATAACATGTTTGACACAAGCCTATGTGATAAAGATCTGATCTGAATTTAGAACATGTACACTTATACATGGGGGTGGATGAGGAGAATAGAACGCAATGCGGCTTAAATTATATCTCAATGGAGCTGACCTAAAAGCTAGGATATTAATTAAGCCATGGTTATGATGTTTTAGCTGTTTAGTGGCAAGAGCCAACACACTTGACAACTTGTAACAACACTAATAGGCCAGTGATGAGGCTATACTGGCAGATATTATTTATTTAATATAACCAACATGGGGCTGAAATGTGCACTGTGCAAAATAACGTGTTTTTATATTTCACATGGTGTTGTTTTCATGTAGTCTTTTTGGCATTTTAATGAAAACACGCACAGCAAACACATCTTCCCATATATCTCCCTCCATTAACATCCTGTCTATAAGCAACTCTCCTTTAGACAACAGCACGGCATTGTTTCTGAGCCAGTTTTACCCTTTACACCACATCAGCTCATGTACTGCAGGCCTCTTAACGAACCCCGCAGCCAATGGAACATCAGCTGTTCCATTGGCCCTGCTCTGCCACAACCAGGGGGAAAATCTCCTTTTGGATGGGAAGAAGGGGATTTTACTCTCAAGCCACCAGTGTTAAGAATGGTCACGAGAGCCACACTAATTGGCTTCCTAGCACCGGGTTTACACTATAGACGCAGAAAGGCAATGCAACAAAAATTAAGTTTCAGCTTGCTATCACCGGACTTTGAGTGGGCCCACCAAGTAGATGTCTCTGCTGTATTCGTGTGAAAGCACATGGATTGTGTGTGTACTGCCTTGACTTGTGGACTGTATATCTACAGTGTTTCTGTACAAGCGTGCCTTTCATGTTTTCAGTCAGAAATAAAAATGATATTGACGCCCATATCTGTTGGAACTAGCATATTTGTCACGGCTTAATAGCCCTGCCATGCTTCCTGGGGGTTCCCTTCACTCGTTTACTCATCTTGGCCTGTCTGTGTCTTGTCATTACACACACCTGGTGCCCATTCCGCTAATTAGCTTTAGTATATGTAGCCCTCTGTTCCTCCCTGTCTTTGTCAGTTATTGTTTGCTGTAACTCGTGAGTGTTCTTGCCTTGTTTTTGATTAAAATCAACATTATTATAACTCCAACATGTGCATGGTTTCTGCCACCCCCTCTCGACAGTGACAGTATTTCCATGTGGCTGTGCGTGTGCATGCATGCATGTGAAATAAGTGGGATTTACCAACACTTGACGATTCATCAAAACAAAACACAATTAACTTTCTCACTGCCTCTCAAATCGTTCCAAGGAAGGAATTAGGGACCATGGAAAAGATTCCTACGGAACCAGTGAACAAATGGTGGCTGCATTCACCCCTGAATCACATTTTCCACCCAATAACTGGTCCTATGATGGCTGTTTTCACGCTCCACTACCATACTGTACTCCGACAGCTGTCAGCTGGGTGGGCCTGCTAATAAAAGTAATGTCTTCATATTGTCCCCCAGCTATACATGGTGGTGTAGATCATTCACAATAATTCAAGGGGAGAGAGGTGTTACATATGTCAGATTAAAAAAAAAAAAAGATACATGTGTGGGTGTTTGCGTAAGTTACTGTTTCCAGTGTGAGAGGTGGAAATGGAGAGAGAAGTAGGATAATTTGTCTCTGATGAAGCAGTCATGTCCAGTGCTTAATTAATTAATTAATTAATTAATTAATTAATCTTAATACAAAACATTATTATGACTTTCAGAAATGATTCTTGCTTCTAATGAACAGACAGGGTCAACTGTATTTTGTTATATTCCACTTTAGAAAATTGCCCAGGCTCATGGAACACATAGTGTGCTCCCTGGCTCTGTGGCTCTGATGAGGTGCCACTGGCTTTGGCACAGCTTCCATCTCCATTATAGTGTAAGCTATAGAAGGTCCAGCCCATACATGGAACGCAAGGGAGGAATATGGAGGTACGGAACATGTGAATGGAGCCCTGAACACAAACTCTAAGTGTGTGTGTGTGTGTGTGTGTGTGTGAGTGAGAGAGAGAGAGAGAGAGAGAGAGAGAGGGAGATAATTTGTGTAGTTTAGATGTGTGTATTATGGGCATGCTAGGGTTGTGCTCAGATATTGTTTGGTGTGCGTGTGCGTGTCTGTGTGTGTTGGATAATTTGAATATAAAATGTTTTTGAATATGTAGCCTATGTGTTTGAGTTATCCATCTCTGTACAGAGACAGAGATGGATAGTTGCTAAATGTTGTCTGCATGTTTCATTGGGCTCAGGCGATGGAGATTCCAGCCCCTGCATTTCACAGAAGCTCCAGCAGGCAGGTCGAAGGTCTGCAGCATTCCAGCATTCACTCCAATCAGACACTTGATTTCAGGCTAATTTGTAAATGATAGTGTGTGTGTTGACTTTATTGTCTTTATGTTGTAAAACACTTTGTTTATTGTTCACATATAATCGTTTCTCCATTCTCTCTCATCTCCGAAGGCGCATTTCATAATTCTCCGGTCAGACCAACCAACCCACGCAAGATAAAGCCTCCGCAGGCTATGGCTGTAAAGCGCGCTCTCCAAGCGTCGACGGGGACGCGCATAGCCGCCAGGCATCGCAGCCGCTATATCTTATGACTCACAGCATCCCGACTGCATTCGCTACAGAGATCACAGGACCGAGCAGGAGCTGCTGTGAACTGGTTATCAAACTCTACGGGATAGCCAAGATGGCATGATGACAACTTGACTTTAGGCTACAATATTGTCATGGGAAATACAAAACAACTTTCTATTTCAAAGGTGTGACTTATTCCACTACATTTTACGCGTAGCATAATGTGCAAAATGCACATTACAATTTGTTTTGACATGACGGATTATTATGCGAAAAAATGACAAATCACGTGGACCTGTGGCCAACACTCAACATTGGAAAGTTCAAAATTCCGATCTAGGCCAACCTGCACATTTTCTGACAAACCAGGAGTAAACCAACGAACACCATCTTGACCCAATACAAGTGCTTGTTGTTAAAAGAAAGTCTTTTAGACCAAAGGGAAAACTACTATTCAGCCGCGTATACTTTCGGGCATAGGTTCCGTGAGTCAGCAGCATCGTGGAGGTACCGGCTGTTCCCGAGGGATGGTAGACTTCTGGGATCCCCGGACTTGGGAGCGACATCGTTGCTCCTACATTGGAACTTCTCCCCGTGCAGGAAGCAAACGTACCTGAGAGGAGATGAGAGTCGCGTTCTACTACCTCCTGACCGGCTGCCTGTGCCTGATACGCACCGCTGCTGAGGTGAGACAGAGATGATATAGGCATATGGTAGGCTACTTTTGTGACATGAGCTCATTTGAAAATATGTGATCACTACATACAAATGGGAAAATTCATACATTTTTGCGTAATTATTCATAGAAGCCCTGAAATGTTGTCTCTTCTTCAGGAGTCTCCTTTACCACGGGAGCTGCTGGAGCGACTGTCCCACAGCGAGATCCGCAGCATTAGCGACCTCCAGCGGCTGCTCGAAATAGACTCCGTAGGTAAAGCGCTTCATTATAGCCTACCGCTCGCATGCGTCTTAGCGTTGGGGTTGTCTTGTCCAACTTGTCCCTGTAAACAAATTGCTACTCTAACTATTAGCTTAACTTACTTCAAAACATGTAGGCCTGTTAACGTTTGATAGCCTATGATTTTCCTATTTCCATATGTCTAATAAAGGTGAATGGATTGCACGTGCTATAGGCCAAACCATCCAGCGTTTTTGTGCATGCCCGGCGGCACGAACCACACGCAGTGAACTGCCTAGTTTTACTTTACTGTTAATTGCCCAATTTTACCTTTGGAGACTACAGAACCAGTCCTGATGACACTAAAATAGAATTGCAGCCTGTTATATAAAACATTAAAACAAATGCCAACTGAACAAACGGCTATATAGGGTTTATATTGCATTCATGCCTCAGGTTAGACATACTCTTACACCCCTGGGGGGGGGGGGGGGGGGGGGGGGGGGGGGGGGGGGGGGGGGCGGGGG
>JAODUH010050769.1:0-44050 GCA_027564835.1 Typhlichthys subterraneus
AGGGGACAGCAAATTTACACTGTTCTACAAGCTGTACAATCACTACTTTACATTGCAGAAAAGTGTCATTTCTTCATGGTTGTCACATGAAAAGATATGCTCACATATTTGCAAATATGTGAGGAGTGTACTCACTTTTGAGATACTCTCTCTATATATATATATATATATATATATATATATATGGCAGTGGCTAATTGAAGTGGTGCTGGATGGTTGTGTAAGACACCCTGTTCATGTATGAGTCTGCTGCCTGCTGACATCTACTGGATGCACACACACACACACACAGTCCCCTAGACTGCCCAAAACAATAAAGTATAACAAACACCCCAAATCCCAGTGGCAAATCAAGCCAGTATCGCCACATTCATCTCATTGCAGCAGAGTGCAACAAGACACTAAAGGTCCAGCAAAAGTCTATAAATAACAAAGTGTATGTTCCTGGGCCGGCTGAAGGGCGTTTTAAATATACGGATCCTTTGTTTGTTTGTTTGTTGGTTTGTGTGTGTGTGCCGCGCGTGCGTGCGTGCGTGCGTGCGTGCGTGCGTGAGACAGAGAGAGAGAAAGCCCAACTAGCAGCATATTGATCCAATGTCAGTATCGCTGATAGATCAATATATAGATGTTCAGATGGATATTGTAGCTGGATAGATGCACTGTACTACTGATACACATAGATATACAGATAGGACAGCAGAGACAGACTGAGACAGAGAGGAGGCTGACTCACTGGAAGAGTGTTCTGCAGGCACAGTGCGTGACTGTGCACTCGGTAGCTAGTTAAATCAATCTGTCGTGCTGCACTTTCTGATCACTGAACAGGAAACTAAAACAGATACCGTGCTATAGACTACAAAAGACAAAAACAAGCTATGCTTATTGTACACAAGGTTGCAGCATTCACATAACATTAGATCAACAGATCTCCTTGCAGTTTGATCACAGGGATGAGCATAACCTATAAAAACCTATACGTAATGTGAGGGCAAGTGTTCGTTCTAATAATGCGTCTGGGATTCAAACAGCATGGTGCCTCTCTGAATAGCTGAGCATGCATTAATCCCTTGTAACGAAACGTGGCGATTGGAGAGCAAAAACACGTTCTTGACGCGCTGTGGTTCTAATGAAATCCCCGACACGAGTGCACGGACGCAGTACAGACAGACGTTGTCTATCCGGTTGTCAGCAGCGTCTCAGGCTGGACATGTAAACACAATATCCTCTAGGACGGTAACTCTATCAGCTGCGCATCAGCCTTGATGCCACCTTGAATTATTCATCGCCTCTCTCTTATTTAAACCATCACTGTCAGAATGAATGATAAGAAATCGTTTAGAATTCCCAGCTGGCAGCCAAGATGATACTTCCATCAGAAAGCTGCAGGTGTACCGTTGATTCGTTTAGCTGGAGTGGCAAGGTTTGGGGCAGGAAGTGCCGTGGCTGACCCGCAGTGGCTGAGAGAGCTGACAAACAATGTGACGCTATGTGGGAACTTTTGCTCCTGCACTCTCGCCGTGAGTCCCAAAGTGTCAGCCTCTGTCTAGCAGCCCTCTTCGTGGGCTTCTGATTTGTCAGTCATGAAGGTTTACAGACGCATGCTCCATTGTTCCACTGCGTGCCCATAAAAGACTGCAAAATGCAATATATTTTGTGTAGCCGGAGCATCACAAACCTTGTATGAAGTATTATGCTGAGAACTGTGGCGAACTGTGTCATTATGCTGAGAACTGTGGCGTTTCATGCACCCCTAATTGGATTGTTTCACTTTCGTGACGGGACATGCCAGACGACAAGGGGAAAAGACAAACAGGAAGAGAGACAGGAGCAGCTTGTTGCTGGTGCAGACGTGCTCCATAGTATTTGTAACATGCGGGCGACGTTCACCACATGATCTGCACCGTCTATTCTCGTTTCGTCAGACAGCGCTCCACAATTGATTTCCGATCCTCGCTGACGGCTCGCTCTTCCTCGACTGCGGAGCTAGAATGAGTGCGATTAGCGTACCATTTGCACTGCGTCGGACCTTCGTAGATAAGTAGCGACCTCTCTATCCCTGGGTCATCCCAGGTCACAGGACGTTTGGGAGGGGTGATTTAAAATGAGAAGGTACTGGGGCTTGGTATCACTGCTGGACCACTGATTACTGGGGGCTGGCTAGCAGGCAGGCTGAGCTGTATGTGTGTCTATGGGTAAACACCTCATTCTCTGTTAAGAGCGCACGCATACTGAAGTGTGGCGCATGCACACACACACACACACAAACTCACTAACGGGGCTGGCCTCTGTTAAGCTGTGACGAGGAGATAATACCACAACATCACCTACAGTATAGCAAGAGAGAATTACACACACAACTTGTTTTCCCTTTTTTTACCCGACTATTTTTCATTACATTTCCACTTTGAGGAAATGGGTGGAAATAAATGGTGCACCCAGAGGACATTGTTAGACAATAGAGAGTGTAAAGTGTGAGACTGTAGCTCTGCCGCTAACGCGGGGTTTACACCAATGACTCAGATAGTAGCTTATGTGTAGCTTACGTGTTCCCACCGTGGCCCCAACAATAGGAAACTTTCCCCCGAGCTAGCAAGCAGCCTAATCTACAGAAGGGTCACCCAATGGGAGAGGACTCTGCTGCCGTTTGGCGTTTAAACACACATGTGGATGTGATCTGGCTGTTGACTAGACCCGGACACCCTCGGTACTGAGCACACTGTACCCCCAGTTGTGACCCGTCACAAACAAATCAGCATTCAAGGTGACAATCCTATTGTTGTTGGGTCTTTTTTGTTTCCTGTGATGGCTGCTTAAGTATTTCTTCCCCCCAAGGGAAATCCTTTACCCGTGACGACCCTGAAGACCCAGTGGCGAGCCGTAGCGGCTGCTGTCACGGTTACTGACGGAATAAGATCTCGGCAGACGAGGGGGGGAAGGGGGGGTGCTGACATGTTGGCTCTGCCACGGTATCGGGTGAGGGGGCCCGACAAGTCTGTGCGCTTCCCCCGGGCCTACGCTTGCTATTCAGGATTCTGTGTGGAGTCTCAGCCTCGCTCAGCGCCAGGGTTTATTTACACCAGCCGATGGCTTCCTCCTCTCTTTAACAGCCACCCGATGGTCCAGCCCCCCCCACCCCCCCCCGCCATAACCCTCCGCTTCCCGACGGGGTCAGGCGGTCGGTATAAGATAAGCATTGTGAGGCAGCAGAGGCTACTGACACCGCTCCAACAACACCAGGATTTAGCCGCCGAACAGAAAACTAATGCTCAGCACGTGCTGCGAATCTCTGATATAAGCCCATCTGCTCACAAACATACACACACGCGCACGTGCACATGCACGGGAAATCACACACACACACACACGCACATGCACACACACCGGACATACATGGGAAAACACATATACACAAACACACAAGGAACACACAAAAAAAAACACACACACAGACAAAACACACCCACACAAGCACACACCTGCATGTGCCCTGACATCTGGGGAAGGATATAATATAGGCTGGCCCCCGAAGGTTCTCACACACACACACACACACACACACGCACACGCACACGTCACGAGGCAATGAACAGCCTGCTGTGTTAGTCGACCCCCGGCATAGCTTACTCTGATGCTCGCAAAATTTCTTTTAATTGGCGGAAGAGAATAAATCAATGCATACCGTGTTCAGCAACAGCAGAGAGAAAGAGGGGGAAACATGGGGGGGGGGGGGGTCAGAATGAGGAGGAGGGGGAGTGGAGGGGAGGGCAAGTAAAGAAATGGAAAGGGACATTCTAGAGAAGATGGCGGGATTCAACTCACACTGCTCATAGCTGGAAGAGGCGGGTGACAAACAGTATTACGGCGTGTCCTGACCTTACAGGCTGTATGCTGCCTCGCGGGCCGAGGGGGAGTGCATGTGGGGCGCAAGCACGCACAGACGTGAAGCGGACGCCTCCAGTGTCTCCATCAAACTGAAGCCATGATAAGCAGAGGGGACTCCACACTGAAGCTGAGGCCCCGGGGCACGCTCACGACCTGGGCCTCACGCTCACAACACCACCCCACCCCGCTATGATGTTAACGAGCTGTCGGTCTGATCGACACGTCTTCATAAGACTCACTGACCTTTTAGTGAGGAGGAGGGAAACGAAAATACCCTCAACCGCACCACCACCACATAGTGCTGAAAGCAACACTGAAAAAAAAGAAGTGCCAAGGGTTGATGCAGCAAGATGTTAAGAGTCCAAGACAGCAGCGAAGAGGGCGAAGGTGTCTGTGTGCGTGTGCGTGTGTGCGCGTGTGTGTGTGTGTGTGGACCTGATAGACACATCAAACTAGCCTGTGGTCAAAACACACAAATAAAAACTAGAGGCTGTGAGAGATGTAGCCCTAGTCCTGGCAAAGATACATTTGTTTGTTAATGTACTGTGTGCATTCCAAACATAGCTCGGGGGCGTAGGGACACTCTGTGTTACACAAAACACATGCTGAGGATTCGAAATGTAAAGAGCACAATGTTAAATACTATTAGTGTGTAGACTACATCAACATAGATGGTCTGTTAGCACGCTTTACCAACTCGCCGGTAAAATAGCAATTATATAATAATAATAATAATAATAATAATAATAATAATAACAACCATATATTAGTAAGCGCGCCTAGCTTTTAAAGGAACACTTTGATTGGCTTATTTTATGCTATGCCAAAAACAGACCTGTGGAAAATAAGTAAATACAACCCTGTTGAACCATGCGCCTAGAACAGCAAATGTTTTATTCGCCATTACTCAAAAGTGGATTTGGACATGCCCTAAATGCAGTTTGTGTCTTGCAGACTGTATATCTAGATGAAGCTGAGTCAAATACCACCATCCCAGATATTCATGGTTCATCAGTGCCGCACCATGCCTTTGCAAGTGGCCAGCTCTTAAATGCAATGTGAATGAATCTTAGGAGTCAGCACCAACATAATACTACTATACCTACTGTGTATATTAGGAGGTAGTTATAAATCAGACTTTATTCCATTTGCAGTTGCCCTTGGTGCAACTGCTTAGTATTATTTAGTAGTAGTAGTATTAACCTGCACAATCATATCATACTGTATGTTACATATGTAGGCTCCTGTTGTTAGCCTGAGACCACCTGAGGGGTCTGCAGATTGCAGGACTGTCCAAAAGAAGACCCAAGTAACTGGCAAGATATTTTTCTATTTCAGTTGCCACAGGCACCTGATGTTAATTACAAATTAGCATACAAATTAGTTAACAAATAACTAATAATTCAAAAAGTATTAAATATCTAAACATATTTAAATTGCTATTAAATTACTGTCGCTGAAACAGTTATCTAATCTGGGGACCTATCCTAAAATGCATTGAATGTCATGAATTAAAAACTTAATCACAAGTAAGAAAAGTGATGTACTGAATATAAATCATTCCTGTAGCTCCAGAATAAAATGTTCATTCTGTCACCATCTTCTTACCAAAACCACAGAATGGAAGTTATGCTTTTTCCCTTCAATCACTCTGAAGCAGTTAATATGCTCTAAAATATTCAATTTCCAGGCTCGCCAGGTAAAATCCATTAAGGAAAGCAGTCGATTGAATTAAGTTTGCTTCTGATAAAGCACGGATTACCTATTCGTTTGGATGAGTGGCTCAGTTAGCACCCCATCTCTGACCTGCAGGCAAATGGGATTAGAAGACAACATTGGACATTAATGCAATGCCAGGACTTATATCATGCAAAATCAGAGAGCCACTGTGATTCTCAGAGGACAGACCTGGATATATGATAGGAGCCATTAATGACTCAAACCACAAGATATTCATCCGCATGTACACTTATATGATAGGAGGTAAAAAACTATTATTTTACCAGCCTGACTGTGGCTTTAAATATTTCCATTAGGACTATTCTTATGTAAATAGAATTCTCAGATAACTATCTATGTGCGTAATGCAGCACGCTGTATTTACCTTTATTATGCTTCTCAGAGGACTTCTACAAGATTGAATGAACACCGCACTCCAGTTGGTTGTCCACAGCACCCCCAGGCACCCTTGAGCGCATGACAATTCATTATTCCACAGTGATTGACAGGTGACATAGCCTATGATCAGCAAGGTGACACAGGACTGAAGTGGACAGCCGGGGCTTGGGGACATTGGTGTGGTATGTCCTTGTCCCTGTTGAAGTAGCCAGAGAGTTGAGGACGGCTGATAGACACGCCTGTCAGAACAGACTTCCTTGGTCACCAGCCCCCTGGGCCTCCCGGCGTTACGGCCCACACAAAGGCTTCTATTTCCCCCCCATCCTCCGCCCCCGGTCCCCTGGGAAACCGGGTCTTTGAGGCTCCCGGATCCCGTAGCTGCTCCAAACTCCAGCATGCACCGTGCACACACTTAGATGCACGCGGATAGCGCAGTGACCAGGACATCAGACGTTGTGGTGAAAAGGCAGAGAAGCTCAGTATGGATTCAATGCGGCAGTGATTTGTTTGTGTTAAAACGCAAGCTAACGTCGCATTTTAGAGGTCACTGGGGATAGATGTTTGAAAAAACAAAGCAAAAAAATATTTCTTTAAAAACTACAATATGCCGTTCTAGTTTTTATGTTTCATTGTCACATGCCTACAAGTAAAGGATGAGTACACAGTTTACAGACACAAGTCAATGCAAACTCCTATACACTATTTGTGCCGGAGGAAATTCCTTTCATGAGCGAGCGATAGCCTGCATTGTGTTTGCATTACCTCGGCCAGTGAAATATAATAGCAAATCTGACATGATAGAAGTTTCATATCGTTTGATATTGCTGCTTTAAGAATACATGGACTACAAAGCCGTTATTAAGGATTTAATGTTCTATAAACATTATGGGCACACATTAATTGATACTTATTTCCTGGTTAGATCCTTTATTGACAGCAGCATGTTAACAAAGAGGCTGATTAATGGCCTGCGCTGATTCACATTCTCAGGGCAAGATGACTCAACGTCAGGAAAAAAGTGGGTAAGGAAACAAAGGGGGAAGGCTGGGGAGATAAGGACGCAAAGGTATCTCTTTTTGAATCTATCTTTCCATCTTACCCCTCATTGTTTACCCTTCCACTTTGGCTCATTTCAGTCAGAGACCACAGGCCGATCCAATGTACAGTAGCATGTATGCAAAACACACGCAGTTCCCATCATGCTGGGTTTATTTGTAGGTTCCACTTACGCAGAAGATGTTTACTCAAGACTGACTAAGACTGAGTGACACTTACTGCAGTGTGATTGCAACATATTTGAAATTAGACCTAGGAAAGATAACTATAGCAGTTTGTTGCCTTTATTCCTCTTGTTCTTGTGCTGTGAGAACGTCAGGATAGACGTCATAGATTTGTTTTGGGCATGCATTCATGCACTCATTCACTCACTATTAAATTCATGGGGGAGGAGGCCAATTCTGACTTCATCCAAATTAGCCCAACCCTAACTGAATATCCCTTCAGAAACACAACTGAAAGATTTAGCATTTTACGATAGGGAGCATTTAAAGGAACACTTCTCTTTTCCACTCGTATATTTTCTTGAATGTTGCAACTTCTGTAGATACCTTCTAAGCAAGTCTCTCCTGACGATAAGCCTATAGTCAATGCATTTCTCTTCACTGTTCCAATCAAATCACATATACAGTACATGATATACAGTATACTATATATTTATACTATTTCTCTCTCATTAGGTAATGTTAGACACATTTGAGGCGGCATCTTGACAACTGGCTACCTGTGCCGCTGATCAGCGTAGCTGCAGTTACAACCTACTGCGGCACAAACGGAAGGCGGCGTTTTGACAATTGGCTGCGCATCCTCCTTGTCAGCGTAGCTGCAGTTCCCTAGTCCATTCCCTCTTCTCCCGTAGTTCACGCCCACTATCTTTGGTAGTTATGGTGATTTGTGTGTTTCTACGGGATTATCCAAATGTAAAATAATTCTAAAAAAGAATGAAAAAAAGAAAGAAATTAAGACGATAAATAATTAAGGCAATAGCCTAACCTATTCTGCTAATCTATCTTCTACTAGTGGATATATTATTTATGCTATAGAGATTTTAAATAATTTGCTACCATGTCTAAGAGACAAAAATCAGGAAGCAAATATAAAAAAAAAAACGAAAGAGAAAAGAACCACAACTCAAAGATATTTGCTACTGAAATGTATCAGCGTGCAGCAATGTCCATCAGTCGGTGAGGAGATTGACATGCCTCCATGGACTCGCCGAGAACAACAAGCCCCCCTTCGCTAAATCTAGCAGTGAAAATGGCCAACCGGAGAGTTCCGAGACATGTACGTCCACCAATGACTCCCAGGCCAAAAAACATTAAAGATCCTGGCGAGTGGCCAAAATATACTGTATGAAGGCATCTTTACGCAATGTTAGTGCAGGCTGGCCACATAAAGAGAGGAATTTCCTCAGAGATGAGGGGCAATGGAAATCTTTGGTAGCCCACTACAATAGGATAATAGCAAATGGGCAAAGTGTGGAGAGACCATGGCTTGTCTATTCTAGGGAAAATGATGCAGCCTTCGGTTTTTACTGCAAATTGTATTCACAAGAGTGCAAATGTGTGCTTGGTAGTGAGGGAATCAGGGACTGGAAGAAAATGTGCAACCTCCTCAGCTTGCAAGCGAAGTCACATGATCACCTAGATAGTTTCCAAAGCTGGAAGGAGCTGAAGGTCAGAGTGGTGTCCAACTTATTGACAGACAGGCTTTCCACTGTCAGCAGGTGCTGCAGAGGCTCATAGGCCTTACAGTATATGCGTAGTGGCCGACCAGAACGTTGCATTACATGGGACCGCTGATAGGCTGGACAAGCCAAGCAATGGGAGACTCTGAAATTTGAGGAAATGTTATATATATATCTTTGATGGAATCATGAAAGAGCACATAAGAAGAGTACGGTCCAAAGAAACCCGTGCACATGAACTCTCGGTAGAACGATGCAGAACAAAATCATTGACATGTTGGCAGAAGAGATCCAACTGAGAGTGTACTAAGTACCAAGTACTGACAGTGACCAAATATTTTTTGATAATTTTAGAGCTCACATCAGATGAGCAAAATCGAGCAGATGACCATGGTGGAGTGTTTGGTTTCAGCCAAGGACGGTGGGTCACTGCGCACGAGAAAGCGCTTCCTGGAGTTTGGTGAATTGTTTGGCACAACGGGGGACCAAGACCAAGTTGCTCATCTCTCTCAAAAATATGGCATCTCCAGTATGGACATGAGAGGGCAAGGGTATGACAACAGTGCAAACATTCTGGGGAGGCACAGAGTCAGTCAAAAGAGTGTGGAAAATCAACCCAAGGGCCATTTTTGCTTGCTGAACTTAGTTCTCTCGGATGCAGCATCGTGTTGCTTGGAGGCGGCTGAGTTTTGTAACACCAGCTAAAAGATTTATAACATTTCTTCCGGATCTTCACACTGCTGGGACATGTTGAAAGAACACATAAAAGGTGGACTCACATTGAAACCCCCCAGTGCAACGAGATGGAGTTAGGTGGAGGATGTGAAACCTGCATGTTACCGAGAGAGATTTATGATGCTCTGTTTTCTATTGCCACCGACTCCAAGCTCACAGGCAGCTGTGGGGCAAAAACAACTTAGTCGATGAACTGCACTCAACCAGGGTATTCAGGGTGGAGCTTTCGGTAACTCTTTAGCACTCACAAAAGAGTTGGCAGAGGAGATGGGTATTGAGCCGTTTCCCAGTGCAGCCCACGGTCCGTCCCAGAAAGAAAAGGACTCTGTTTGGATACGAGGGAGAGGTGAGCCTGTGACTTACCCTCAGCAGAAATTAAATGTGCATTTCATTAATCAGATTCTCAACTCTGCTATCCCAAGAAATGCTTTATGCAGCTCGAAGAGCACAGCAGTGTTTTCAGCATCCTGTACTACATTCCCCCATCCAGAACATGGGCACTGCTGCACTTACGTGGGCTTGCGCAACACTGGAAAGGGCCGTTACATATGGGGAATCCAGGGCAGCAGTCGCATTAACCAGATATGTTCCATCTTTATCTGAATATTTTTTACAATGATGGAAAAATCTGAAGGCCATCCGTCATTTTGACAGATTACACTAGGGCCATCTACCAAGCCTGAAGAGTGGCCGCTGATTTCCCAGTCATTAAATTTCATGTTGAACCATCTACGGCAAGCTTTTGGTGTTAGTGCGCTAGTTTTTACAGCATACGAGGAGTAGAAGAGCGTGGCATATCAATGAAATCTGTTTTGAGAACTGGAAAAGTGGCGCAGCCACTGCCCCTCGCTGCAGTGTAGTGACGTGAGCTGAGTGGCTGGTGGACTCTTAAGATGGTTGTAAGGCATTCACGTGAGGGTTGTCTCAGTTTACGGATACATTTTTCTTTGACTTGACAGCTTGGATTTGTAGCCTACTAAGGTTGTTAGGAAGTCCTGGTTTAATTTCTAGGGGATCACATAATATATATATTAGGTATATTGATTGGATTGGATATATTACTAAATGCCCATTTATGCTTGACATAAGCTCGATGCAGAAGCATATATCGGCATTAAGGTAGGGACTTTAATCTAACGTCATGGTTGTGGAACAATACCAAACTGGAGGCTCTGTGATTCTCCCTAAAGTAGTAACATGTTCTGTTCTATCCATGCATTTTGCTAGCTAGTGCTTTTATGTGCAGCAGCACCACCATTTAAATAGGAAACTTGTATTTGGTTAAATATCATCGATCAGACTACGAATTTGCCCAAATGATCAGGAGGCACTACTGCCTACGATATAAGACTGTAGGATACAAAGTGTGCATGCAATATTAACCTAGGCAACATGTAAGCATCAATATCTATATATATACAATATATAATATTATTAATCATTGAAAAGAGTAAGACATACATGATTCTGTTCTACAAAACAGACACTCCCTTGTAAGAGTGTAAAAAAAAAGACAAACACAAAACTAAGGGACAGTAATGCCAGTTAATAATGGAATATGGCAGAATTTTTACGACCACACACGTCACAATGATGGACAACAAGGAAGTTTACCGCAACCACTGATCCAGGGACACTGATGCAAAAGATTGTATAATTGGCTTAAAGTCTTAAGACTGGATAGAGGAGCAAATCCACTTGACGCACTGAAGTACATATCCAGACACCAAATTATCTCCTTGTTCCCCAATGCCTTTGTTGCCCTGAGAATTATTATCACACTCCCAGTAACAGTGGCAAGTGGAGAGCGCGCATTCTTCAAGATAAAAGGTATCAAAAACTACCTGTGCTCTACTCTATTCTGCTAGATCAACATCTGGCAACATGGACCAGAACCGGGTCTACTTACTACTAGCGGCTGTGTCTGCCCCATCAGAGACAAAACCAATAAATACCCTGACCCCTTTCTGAACATGTGTGTGATGTGTTTATTACATCAAAGACAAAATCTATACAATTTATTAATTGAGTTTTAATTAAGTTTTAATTGTTGATTGTTTTAAAAAAACATTTTATAGTGTAAATGTCCTTTATGGGGAGAGAAAAACAGCAAATATTTTCTCAGGCCTGTATGACAGATACATTCATAACTGGCAGTGTACATCTATAAAGTATTAATCGGTCATTTTAACATGGAACTAACATCAGGCAAATTACACTATCTGAATGTATAGTGCCATATAATGCACATAATAGGCTGATAATACTGTAAGAGCCATTTATGAGTTGGGTTTCTGTTTGTTTGGTAAAAAAAGTGGAACATCTACATTTCTTGGAATAAGAAATAAACTCATCGTTGGAATATTATGGAAACCACTGAGGCATCTAGAAGTGACTTATTGAAAGGCACTACAAATAGGATAGCTAACAAACATCTACAGCTTTTGATAAAAATGCATCTTTGGATTTGTATGCCTTTTTTTGCCATAAGTCATAATCAAACTCAAACCTGTTGCTGTAGAACAAGTGTAACATTATTTGACAGTTGGTATGTATTGTTTGGTTTTCCATCCTGTAATTCATCACCAGCTCTGTGGGGGGGAAATGACAAACTGATTAGTAGATCCCTTTGAGTATAATGTTTAGTTGTGAACAGAGCCCAGACAAACCCTGCAGTTGTAACATGTACATTTTTTCCGAGGAAGTACAATATTCAAACTCACTGCTTTTTGCTTTCAGTGTATTTATTCTCAGATTATGTACATCATCAAGACAGAGTTTAGCCCAGATCATACCTGTTTGGATTTGGTGTTTATTTCACATTCCATAATTTAAAAAAATCCATGTGCAGCGAATAAAACATCTGAACTTGAACAGTTTTGGACCTGAATAATGTTTATTTCACACTGATTTTACTTCATTATATATCCAAAACATTTTTTATGTTACATTTGATATACTGTATCTTACACTGTTGCATGTGCATATTTGTGACATTCATGGAAATTACTCACCTACCAAGAGAAATAAATAAAACAAACTCACCAGTGATAGGCCTATTTTTATCCAGTTGTATTTGGGCCCTGGCTTTAGTGGCTGTAGCTTGAAAAATAATTTGAATACAACAAATATTACAATACTGAAGATTAGAATGCCATCTGTCATGAATTAGACGTGTTTTCCGTTTTAAAATAATTTTACCATGTAATACTGACACATTTAGCTACACACTAGTCTTACTATTCTATCATCATTTACTGTTTTGCGCTGTTGTACTGCCCTGCTATATTATGCCACGTATCACTTGTTGGTCACATACTGCAACTGAGAAACCGGCAAATGAGTTAGGCTCAAATACCATTACAATGAATATCTGATTTGAAATAAATGATAGGCAGTAATCTGCCATACATGCATGCTAATGTAGCCGGCCAACTAACCCTGTCTTGCATCACATTGCAAGTAAAAACAAATCGTCCTGTCCTGATAAAGTAATGTGTGTAAGGCAAACAAGCCAATTAACAAGAGTCTGCCCATGAGGGGATTAATTAGCTCACATTATCCACTCACTGGTATCAAAACTACAACACAAAATCACACTTCTAGCCTTTTAATTTCAGTTGCAGTAATATTATCTTAATTGTCCAAGATTATTATAGCCAATTCTGAGTTTGTGGTGCTGAGACAGTCGTTTGTTAGTTTTTTTGGACTGCATTTCCCAACACTGCTATCTGCTATCAGAGTGCAGACTCGTGAACGCACATGTAAACGACACCTACCCGTGTCAAGGGGCTACACCTTGAAGAATGAAACTATCTAACCTGTTTCAAGCTTTAATCCAATGCAAAGAATGCCTTGTACCCAGCAGCAAAAAGCACAACATGGAGCTCACAAGGTACAGTAAAAGAAAGAACCCCTGTCATTCTAGCTCTGTTCATATGAATGCAGCAGCACATGTTTACTCAACATCTCTCATGTTCTGTCTCGTTCTCTGGAGTAAAGCAGCGCTGCACAGCTGAATGTTTCCCCCAGGCTGCCGTTTTCTTAAAACGCAACACACAAGATGTGCAAACAAAACCCAGGACTCAGACATTAGAGACCCAGCAGCCAGCTCCTCTTACGGCTTCCATGTTGAGCTATTGTGCCATTTTACATGGGACGAGGAGGACGGACGGATAGAGTTGACACCGATGTCGTCTTCCCAACAGTAAAGAGATGGGGACTTCACCCAGTGAACTGGAGACTGCACAGGATAGCTTGCTCCTGTTCAATTTGCATTTTAACAGCCACAGTACACAACAGTGTCAAGAACCTGCAGCAAAGCAAGATGACACGCTAGGTGAAGGAGGTTTGGAGCATTTAGAATCTGGTGAATATGGTTGGGTTGTACCTTTCCTCGAATGGGGAAATAAATGGGGTTGGCAAGCACCTATTCCAGTAAATTACACTACAGCCATTGACACTTCTAACAGCCATCCAAGTCAATTTGCTCAGCTGTGCACAAGTGACTGGATGTGTAGTTCTTAGATTGACAGTAATGTAACCTACAGTAAATAAGGTGTTATTTGACCTCATCCCACCTAAGTGGCATTTTGCTTTTATGTAATTTTCTCTAGGGATGGTTTATGTTCGTACCGTCGCATGCATCAACCTGGGTACTGTAAACGCAAATCTTTGAGGTATGGCTTTCAAACAATGCTATTCAATCTGGAGTCCGTTGTGCCTAACTGTGGATGCTTTGCAATGGCAAGGAATCCAGTTGCCAGTTGAAGACAAAAACATAAAAACATAATCCTTTTTCTTTGCCCTGAAGGTGACATCTGTTTTAAAAGAACTCCAATCTGAGCTGATAGAAAGGGACTTTCAATAGCCTTCCTCGTGAGAGCCCTGCATGAGACTGTGTGTGTGTGTCTGTGTATACTGTAGGTGTGTGAGTGAGAGAGATAGAGAGAGTGAGCAATAGATTGCAGAAGTCCGCTAAGTGTATGTGTCTGTGAGTGTGTGTGTGTGTGCGTGAGTGCGTGCATGCGCGTACGTGTGCACACGTGTTTAACTCTCCAATTGCTACTGTGTCCCACAGTGCAAAAGTAATGGTGTAAAAGCCAATCATTTCATGTAAGGACTCCTCCAAATACTTTCCCACCAGAGAAAGAGAACATGCATGCTTATGGCATTATGTCTTTCACACTGAGAATGGCACTAGGCCTTCTAACTGAAAAAGACCACTCATCGTCGGGTAAGGCTGTGGCTGTGCTGAATGCTTATACATATGTCCATACAGTTTGCTTTCTCAACTGTTGAAAGCATACTGTATGCACAAAAATACCAACACATACTTTATTTGTTGTTCTTTCTGTGATACAGTCAACTGCTTGCATTGCGCCACATTTGCATTTTGCTTTGTTATATTTATATTTTGCAATGTTAACCCATTTTTATGATTCATGAAACAGCTGAGTTAAATAACTTAATTTCCAACCTTAAAATGCAAGAAACATTTATAAATACCTTTAGTAAGTAAGTAAATGCATCATGGCACATTTAGTAGGCAAATAATAGGGAATTATTTTGTTAGATAAGTTAGAACACAGTTCTGCTATGTATGTTTGCTTCTAAGCATTTATTTGCTATATTTAGTGAACCTTTTGAACTGTACAACACATTTCCTTGAAAACGTTTCTGTCTAGAATCCAGTTTAATTTGTTTTTCTCTGCATTTTGTGGGCATGACAGACCTACTGTACAGTAGCTCCCACACATATAAAGCTGTTTTACCTGTAAACAAATCATGAGGTGGGGGCTCTACACCTGCAAATAAAAAGTAACATTCATTTATCTGACACTTAATAAAAATGCCTTGCTCAAAATTGTAATGCCTTGCTCTTAATTCATAAGTAGCTGGTCAAGTTAAATATCAGTGCTGAAGCAAATATGTGTCAGTGTGAATTTGCTATTATTGTCACCTATATTGTCTTCTTACTGAAGTCCTAACCAAAATGCCCTAGTTAAATATGTCTAGAAGCGGACCTGGTACTGAACACACACTTACCCTCCACATTAAATGTAGCTATTGCTGTGCTAAACGAAAACATTTTTGTCGATTAATCTAGCGATTATGTTTTCGATTAATCGGATAACTACATTATCAATAATATAGATATCCATTCAATGCCATAGGGTGCTCCCTTAGAAGCTTTGTCCCTCACAATGGTAACACATAGTGTTGTGTGGTTTGCACCACTTTATGTTTCACTGCATCCCACAATGTTTTGGTTGACACTTTAGTACAAATGCATGTCACGCTAGCAGAGTGCTAAGTTACTCCTAGCGCTAACATTGTTGGCTGCTGCTGTCCTGGTATTTAGCTTGGCGGTAACCCACTTTTATGATTCATGAATCGGCGTATTTATCTGATTACGTTGACTTATCGTCCCAGCACTAAATGTAGCTGCCTCTTAAACATGCTGTAATAAGTAAAGATGCTATGGGTTGAATCCAACGGCTGTACATAATAACTCTGCCTGCAAGGGTTAACATGTTGAAAGGCAAGAGATGGTACCACTCTGACCTGCACACACTGGCAGCCTCCTTCCTCAACCCATGACTGGAAATGGCTAGTGTCTCCCGACTGTAACTAATAGCATGTGCTAGCTGAGCTCCTGTCCCTGCCTTCAGCCAGCTGGTGGCTCTACTGCCAGTTCCCCAGGCCACCCCCCACACCCGATCTCGTGTGGGAGCAGCTATCTCCCAGTATCAGCTGGAAATGTGATGGATGACAGGTGGAGGCAGAGAGAACATGGCCCCTCAGAGCCCGTCAGGCCCTCTCCCACTAGCCATCAGTCTTCCATTTAGCCCAGCGCATGGCTTGCCACCCTGATCACACAAACCCGTACACTTGAATTTCTGGTCAGTGATGAATCCCTAACCTTCCCAATGCAGGAGGGGCCCAGAGCCTCCACTAACAATATAGAGGCAGGCCACAGAGGTTCATCTCTCTCAGTTTTCAATCTGGCCGCCAAATGAAAAAGCTGTCATATTCACACTGCGCATGAGTGTGGAGGATGTGGTTGCTTTCTAAAGGAGTGCCATGTAAACAAGTGAATTCTAATGGGTCCAGCCACATCGAGACAAGACGAGAGGTGTGATACTGTGGAGGATACGGTTGCATTCTAAAGGAGTGCCATGTAAACAGGTGAATTCTAATGGGTCCAGCCACATCGAGACAAGACGAGAGGTTGTGAATGCTTAACTTGACAGTTGGGACCATGGGAGAGTTAGGTTTGAAGTGTCTTTTGCAGTAGCCCCTTTGTTGTTCCACCACAAGCCCTCCACTCCTGTAATTCTGCAGTCTATTGCGTATGTAAGTGCATTGATTAAGCTGGTAGATCAAGAAGGGAATGACAAGCAGGAATGATTATAGAAGGCTGACTGAGAATCAATTGGTTTGGCTCATAAGCCCTCTCTACTGCCTTAACAAGGCTCTGGACTTTGACAACTACCCTGAGGAAGAAAAAAAAAAAAAAACAACTAATGTTGAACACAGAAACACTGACATCCAAGACATTGAATGAACAAGGAAAGGTTGTGACCTTTGGAAATGCCAGCCAGTTAAATAACATAACCAAATTCGGGAGTGCATGCAAAATGCCACAGGTCAGCATCTTAGTGGTCAAATCCCAAGGTGTTGCAGTGAGATACCACTACGAATACTGAGCAGAATGACGCATGATAACATCTTGAGTTACTAACCTTTGCTGAATATGCAATCGCACCACATGTTAAATATTACTGTATTTATAGACATGACTCAATCAACATAAGGATGTGCAATATCTGCATGTTTATTCTATAAACCAGTAGCTCCAAGTATCAATACTTAAAGGCAGAGCAAAAATATGACATTATATCAGTGCAATTTTCAGGCACAAAATAATCTTTAGTCATTCCACGTTCCCTCGCCATACTCTTACTGGAAACAGGGTCTTCTCAGGTTAATAACAGTCTCCTTCTAAGATTATTACAGGAAGGATATAGGAGGACGGTAGCAAGTTCTGTAGCATTTTGGTAATGTAGACCACTGTTCCTTTTCTTTTTCTGTTTCCATTTGGACAATGTGAGAATGTTAAGTAAAGCAGTATAATTACCATGTGATAATGTATTCATCAAATCAGTACAACTTCTTTAATGTGTTTGTACCACATTTTTTAAAGGAGATGTGTGCATCTAAAATCATAAAAAATGAACAGTCATGCCAGGATTATGTCTATCAGATAAAAAATACCTGAATTTGCTCATTCATCATGTAACTTATACCATAGAATGAGTCACTACGGTATCTGCAATCAAAGGTAGTTCCGCAAACAAGGCACACCATTCTCTATCCGTGATCTAAAGGAGTATTATTTTATTTTTATGGTAGAAAAATATGTCATCAACTTCACAACACATCCTCAAGAAAAAAAAAGAAAAACTATTTGTAGAATATTGATGAATGTTTTGTTATTAAAAAGACTAAGACCTTGCCAGATGTTCTCCACATAGTGAGCTAAGGGAAAAGAGATGCGAGCAAGAAACTATATTTTAGTCTCTCTCTGAAAAGCAAACAAAAAAAGCTCAAAGCTCTGTTTGGTCATTAAAGAAGGTAGGGCCTCAGGGCTTTACAAGCTATGACCTAGAAATGTGGCACAATAAGCCAAGGTTCAGATTAAGAATGTTGACCTGAATGTCTCGCTCATTGGGGATACTTTGCCTATTCAAATTCCTTCAAATCTTTCTTGCAAGACATTGAGGAGAAAATATTTGGATTAACATGGACACTAATGTTGGTCAGCAGCACATAACAGTGCAGTTAGAACAATGAGCCATTTCACCTTTTACTGAGTTCAGCTGGTAGCTATGGAAACGAAATATCCATCTGAGAAGGTGAATAAAAAATGCATTTAGATTTCCACCCTATTGGGCATTCGTTTTCATAATTACATGCTTTGAATGCGATTTTAACTCAAACAGATTTCCTCCAAAACATTAACATATGAATGAAAAAGTGGCCACAATGCTCTGGAGGGGCCTTGCAGTGATATCCATCAATAAAACCCGATTTTGATGCAAGCTATTTTTATGGTGATGTAAGCCATTTCTATCGTCACTGTGATTAGATCTTTGTTTCTTGGCGTTAGGATATTCGTGTGATCATCGGCCAACAACTGAGCAACACTGGAGGACAGGGGAAAATCAATCTACAGTGAAGAAGTGCAATGCAGTATAAAACAGTTGATTTGATGGAGGTCAGAGGGGCCCTGGCTGAGCTGTAGTGCAACAGTGAGGACTGTATACCTCGTCCCTAAGGGCAGAGCAGAGACGCCTCACTGTACTCATCTACAGTATGCACGCGACTAGACAGAAAAACACTAGTTGACACACAAGGTAAGGATGAAGTGTCCTACATTATGTGGCGTTCCCAGGTTGATATTGCAAATAAAGCAATATCACACGTGAGGGAGTGCTGGTGTTGGCCAATATCAATGCGTCATGGTTCTGTAGTAGGCATGAGGAGACAGGCCTAGGGCCGAAAATGATGAGATTGTTGGATGTGCAAGGTAAGTAGACAACACATATATGACAAAATCCAGTCTGATTCAGAGGGGGACATCAAGAAACACCTAATTTTAGACATACCACAGGGACATCATTCGACCCCAATTGTGAATTATGCTGCTATGTTGTGACTAGCATGGACTGAGCTTTCCACTAGACAAATTGTAGTAGGCTATCATACTGGTAGCTTACCCACCGTTACAGTAGGACTTAACAAAGCAATATATACCACTATGAAGTTCCATCTAAAACCAAAAGTCCTGTGACAAAATAGGTTGCCAAGTTTTTGTCAAATCAGGTATTAGCAGACAGAATGTGAGAGCCACAGGTTGCCAGGTTTAAGTCATATCAGTGATAGATTATGATATATATATATATATATATATATATATTATAGTTTGAACAGCTTGTCAACATGTTAATATTTAAAAAATATACGGAGTCCTCCCTATTTTTGTCAATATTGTTAACACGTTTGGGCACTTAGAACTATGTTGTGTATATATTCAATGTTAAAAATATTTTTGTAAAATAATTTATCAAAGAAATGCATCTTACATTTATACATATTTGATGATTTATGACATAACTTTTATACTTCACAAAACAAACATCTATTAGCGATGATTGCGCTGTTTACAGATAGGTGCAGGACTTGCAGGTGGAGTGAAAAATTTGCTCACAGTGAGTAAAATTATTTTGAGAGCAAAAAATTATCTTAAATTTATGAATAGAATATCTTAACATTATAAAATCTGTATCGGACGATTTTGCAGACTGAAAATAGGCAATCGGTATCGGACCAAATCAATCCAGATTGGTGCATCCCTATAATTTAGACTTGTATACCAGCCACAGTGGTGGGTGGAATGTAAAAAAAAATATATAGAGATATTATACGGTCCATCAGTTGGACAGAAGGCACTCTACAAGTCCTGAAGAGGGAACACTGATTTCATAGTCTTTAATTGCATGTTGAACCAAAACGTGCTGCGATCAACATCAACTATAGCGTTTTAATGTGCGTGCTTGTTTTTACAGTCGGGCATTCCAAACTAATTCTATATTGAGAACTCAAACAGGCATTGACCCCGCCCCTCGTTGTGATGCAGTGATGTGAATCAAGCGTCCTGCGGCTCTAAAGCCGGTTGTAAACAAAGCCTACAAAATATATTTTTCTGCTAACAGATGATACTTTGACTGTAATTGTAGATGTCTTGGTTTAATTTCTAGAAATGCATGTATGTGCACTGATCAGTGTAAATATAGCCGATGGTGCCGATACAGACACTGGAACTGTGCCTGATATAGTGCAGTTTGTTTTGAGAACTCTGGTGAAAATGTGGATATTCGAGAAACTTGCCACACACTGACAAACAATAATACTAAGGTAAGGAACAACATAACCTTTGTGGAACAATATGAAGGCTCAGTGGTTCTCCCTAAAATATTATTTTTCCATGCGTTTTGTTAGATAGTGCATAGTACATAGTAGTATTTGGGTAATTGATTATCTGATCGCATACTTTAAGCAACTGTTGTCTTGTTGTGGTTCGCTACTGAGACATTTAGTAGTTCATATTAATTCACAAAAGGAAAAGGTAATGATAATGTGATACAAGTACATCATGCAATACAGTCTTTGAAATATAGTTAAAATCAGTGAGGTTAAAGAGGTCTAGTGGCATCTTTGCCTTTGGCTTGACTTCCATTTAGAATCAATAGAGGAACAGAGCATACAGTGATTATGTAGCTCCCAGTAGAGGTTATGTCCTTGGGCTTTTCATACATTTCACACCATTATAGCTCTAATAGCTCATCTATAATCCAAATTTGAACAACAAGACAGCCTTGCCAAACAATGTGAATACAAGCGTGGCTGGCGAGATTTGTCTTTTAAATATTAGTTAAACATTTGTTAGAAAGTTTGCAAAATATAAATGTTAAAGCTGTGAGTTCCTAACTTGGTGAAGAATATAAGCATTTGAATTTGTTTTAGTACCATATAAATGCCTGTTTAACAACACTAAAACCATTAGAATTGTCCCTTGTATCTAATTTTAGGTACTGTACCATCATGACCTGTCAAACGTCAGCTTCACAGTATGTAATTTATGCAGCAGATGGCTAATAAACAAGTTTATACGTTTTTGTTTTGATCATAGAGGGTGTAAAACACATTTACCGGGCAGCTGTTGTTGAACAGTTAAATTACTTGTCGGTTTACAGATTCCTTCAGATATAGAAAAAGCAATATGCCATAATCATGTAAATGAATGTATCTTTTATTTTATTTTATTGTATTTCATTCATGTGTATTAATTTATGCTGGAAGTCCATGTTGCTCTACTGTAGCAAGAAAACAAACAGTCTGTGCAAGCCAGGGGTATTCAACCCTGGTCCTGGGGACGCACTGCCCTGCATGTTTCAGACGTCTCCGATGTCTCCCTGCTCAAACACACCTGATTCTAATGAATGGCTCGTCGTCTATCTCATTCATTAGATTCAGGTGTGTTGGAGCATGGCGACATCTATAACATGACCTAGGTTGTAGGCCTCGGGTGTAAACTATGTTTAATTGTCCATACCATATACAGTAGCTATGTGTCTTGTCTACATTAGAAAACTATTTAATGAGTAAATATTAGTTGGTAATTTAAATGTTTATGTTTAATACTGCAATCTTTGTATGGGTATGATAACATATTTCCAGTATAATCATTATTTGTGTTGACAAAGCCATTATTAAATATACAGTAGATAGCAAGCATGTGTCTATCTTAGAGAATAATTAATTTTGAGGATAAAAAAATACTTTGATCACGTTTCTGCTTTGCAGGGAATTAAATCGCAAGGGGTACAAGATAAGCAAAACACTGATTGAAATAACAGCCATTAATTAAGCTCTCTAATAGATAAGAGTGAATTATCATGATTTAATTTAGTCATTCTATAAAGACAATGTGTAATATTAATGGGGGAAATTATGGGCATGATGTTTGAAGCTTTGCTCTTGCCAGTATTTATTAGTAGCCTGGTAAAACCATCAGAAATGAAAGGTAAAGTCAGCTATTGCAAGCTAAACGTAAGCTAATACACTATTTATCAAATTGAAAAAATATCTCCTCGCATTTCGCTATTTTACCGTTCTCTGTGCGTGTTGAAAAATTAATCAAATCTGATACCCTGACTCCGTAAATAGTTACATAAACAAAGTGTAGAACGCCGCTCATACTGTATCAACACAGCCGTAGCATTACCTTACTTTACTTCACAATGTATTTAGACAAAATCTGGCTAGTCCTGCCAGGCTGATTCATCTGTAGTGTATATTCTAAAAGGCAATCCTTGAATTTAAACCCCTCCCTTTTCTAGTCTGGGTTGAGATAAAAGAGAAAAGATGCCCTTCAATTTAAAGCAGTGGACATACTTTATAGTTCCATTACATTGAAATTCTAAATAAATAATGAGTTTTGGTCAGCAAGACCACTATTGAGCTGTGCCGATCTCTCCCTAATTTTGGTGTGAATATTGGTTATTGGACAAGTCCAGCACAATATTGTCCACATGCACATACATGCACACATATACAGCATGCGTAGCAGTAACTACTATGGTCTGCATTCCCACAAGCTTCATTATGGAAAGATACAATACTTTAAGAATAAATCAGTGCACATACAGTATGTCTTACCCTGTTGTATTTTTAAGTAGACACACATAGTATTGCATTCAAGAGGAAGCACCATATATACTGATATGTGAACATTATTTGTAAGTGATCCTGGTCTGTTTTTGACACTATAAGTCATTTTAATGGAAGAAAGGGACCAGTTTGGAACTACATGAGCACTATAGGTTATGCTCACACATCTCACAGTGAGGAAAATAAACAATCTAAACAAATAATTCAAGAGTACAAGAACTGACAAGTCTGACAAGATTTATTCAACGCGCATTTGAATGCCTCTCCGATACACTCAGACTTAATCTTCTCTATCAGGTCCTTAGAGTGTCCAGCAATATTTCAGGAAAATGGCTTTTAGCTTCAGTGTCGGCCAATAAATGATTAGGCATTTTCTTTGTCTTTCATGCGTTGTTCCTGGCTAAATGTATTAGTTGATGAATCGCTGTCTGTTTATTGCCAGTGGTGGTAGCTTTCAATTGAGATTGCACCTAATGGATCAATGTGAGCATTAAAGCAATAATGCCATTAATCGGTATGTTGTCACATTTCTACCAGCTGGTTAGTGAACTCAAGTGCAGACATTGTTACCCAGGTTACAGCTAAAGTACTAAATGGTTTTAATAATTACCTTTATGTGGGCTCATATGATATTTTAGAGGGAGGAGGCAGTGGATTAAATGCACACTTGGGATGCATTGAATTAGTAGACATAGTTGGGTATGAAAATATGCAAAACACAAACACTGAAATAGTGAGACTTAAATAACACAAATAGTGTGCAAGCAGTAAATATGTTTACCGTATATCGGGCCAATGCTAAAAAAAAAATCAAATCACCTAAATCATGGCCCTGAATTATCAATACAGTATATGGGTGAAACAGCAGTGCACACCTACATTACTATAAGAGTATATCATTGCTAATATTGGATTCAAAACAAATGGAATATCATCATTTGTTATACACAACTTGGCTTTGGAAATTGTTAAAGGGTCAATCAGAGATTGTGTGTCCGCTAGAGAAACAATGCTATTTTGGCTTCAATCATGAGAATGCGGCGAACCCCTCCCTCACCTGAAAACAGCGTGTGGCTGTGGCACCCCAGAGCATCTGCTCACCCACAGCTTGTTTCCCGTCCTCTCTGAAACTCCTCCAACCCTGCCAGAACTGTTTTCAAACAAACTGCTCGCAGGAGCATACAGGAGAAACTTTAGTGTTTTTGTGGGCAATATATACAGTGGGACAAAATGTCAGATTGTCCCGTTAACCTTGTGACAACATAGCTCTATTTTATTCTATTCTAATTCTATTCTATTCTATAGTTGTTTCAGGCCATTTTTGTTTGTTTACTGTCATACATCAGTACACAAAATTATCCATAATGGTGGATCATTTGTTCACTGATTGTGTCTGCATGCATGCACACACAAAAAGCCAACACATAGACTGTCTTGGCTGTTTGGTGTGTTCACAGTAGGGGGCAAATAATTACGAAAGAAAGAAAAAAATAGTTTTTAGTTGTAAATGCATACAAGCAGGCAGACAGTACACACAAATTAAGCTATGGAAGCACACATGAATGCACATACACTCTGAAGAAACAACACAAATACACAAGCATGTCCCACCTACTCACACTACAAACACACATGAAGAACACAGGTTTACACACACAGTAACCTTCCAGAAAACACATGTATGTATCATTACAGCACTGATGATAATTGTGTTATTACAACCACAAGCCAAACTGTCATCTAATAATGTGTTAGGCTATTTCATTAGTCCTGTCTCAAAAGGAGAACTTAGTGGTTGCACCAAGACAACAGAAAAGCAACAGTTTTCTTGTGTACTTGTTTCAGTCTTTGCATTTTCCACTTACATGTTCATAAACCATCTAACCAAGAGATGATTGATGATCAATGATCAATTATCAATGAAATGTAACAATCCTTTTTTGCTGGCACGACACAGGGAACAAATTACGTTAATGACTTCATCTTATAAATATTTGCATATTGATTTTAATGGTTAATTGTGAGTGTCTTTCAACATATTTTCCGTCTTTTGAAATGGGAGGGATTTAATGGTGCACAGAAATCTCTATTCTCCGAGCACATTAAGGAGAGTCATTTGACTTGATAAGGCAAATAGTGAAGGGATATGAATACATTGTCACCGAAACAGCAGGGAAGACTTGCCTTCATTTAGTTTAGCTAGGATGTAATCGTCATTACCTGCTGTGATGTTCCCTTGATCAATGGCACGTACACTTTTAAATTTCGTAAATATATGTTTAGATAGTTCCCATAAACACATACAGTATTATGCCCTGCTTATTATAATGTATATCATTATCATTATCATTGAGTGTGCGTGTTTAGTCTGCTGTCACATACTGCTTTGCCAGCACTGTGTGTTACAGTATAAATTAGACCAGTGACGCCGAGATTATGGGATGACACCTCATCATAGATAGTGCACACAAACGCTCTCATTACAGGGAGCATAACAACATCTCACAAGAATGCAATCTAGTTTGCATAAAATTGTATTTCTGAGCCCTAGGACAGTTCATTGTATCTGTATAGATGTACTGCAGTGTTCCCATTCCAGAAAGAGGCTAACTATTAATGTCATGATAGAATTGAGAGTGAACTGTACATGATAGATAATGCAACAGTCATGTTGTCCAGTATTTTTCAACTAATTGTTGTACCTTAGTAATTTGATGCTTTCCAATGGGTTATAAAGTTACTAACTGAAGGAGTAGTTTAGTATAAAAAGTCAGTATTCTATTCATCATCCATGAGGCAGCCTAAGGGTGAACATTAGCATGACATATACATTTTTTGTCTTGAATTTCTTTACACTTTAAAGCTTGTCCGTGTTACGCTATCCTAGGCCTTGTGGATTTTGAAAATGCTTTGCTGGCTGTTAAACATGCAAAACTACATGCAGGCATTAGCTATAATCAATAATTATTGTTAGACAAGTATGATGAGGTGAGCCGCAGAATGTGTAAAACAATACTTTGCTTTATGAGAAAATGTTGAAGCCATTGTCTTTTCAACTGGCTGAACAGTTACTGACCATATGAAACATTGTAGCAAACATCTCTCACCAAAAGGATTGTAGTGATGGTACTATCCCCGCCCCCTTCCCCAGAATGCCTTACTTTCTGTGTTCTGTTTGTGCTGAATTTAACCCTTTAAACCCTAAGTAAGGCAGGGCTATTCAATTACAAATTCAAGTGGGCCAGATTTTAAGAAGAAAAATGTATATAGTGGTAATTATTTACATGAGCGTCTACGAGAGCGATACAATGAGAGCATCCACCCTGCAGCTTGGTTAATGTGTCAAGTCAATGGCAAAGGTTTTCTATAGAATTATATGATACCACTAATTCCAAGTCTCTCTGGCATATGGGCGTTGCAGAACAAAATAACAGCCACACCCATATGTGTCCAGTATGCAATGTGGTGTTCTAACACTGAAATGACATTGGTTAGACAAAGTAAACACAAAAACATTTGGCACCAAATTCCAGGTATTCCTACCGGTATGGGTTCAAATGTGACAAGTACCATACCCAACCCTTATCTTCACAAAACAGAAGCTACGGGAGCTATGTGCACTCCACACACATATGGACAAATTTTATTGCATTGATTATTAGGTCTGGACTACAGTACATTACATTTACAAACAGGCTATGTCATGATGTCTTCTAGGGATGTGCGCGATTAGTCGGATAAACGATTAAACGCTGGGACCAACGCTAGTCGGCACTATTAATTCTAGTCAGTTAAACATATTTTTTATTTTATTATTTTTTGAAAGTAGTTTAGTCAGTATTTTCTGCCTCAGCCTGCACATGAAACACTCAACACAATATGATAACACAGCGAGTAGAGTTGGTAGCGCTTGACTTTCCATGCGTTCCTGGTTCCTGGTAGCGAGGTAGCGGGGGCAACTCTAAAAGCAGCATACTTTGATATTGTCACTACGGTAGCTCCGATCGCAGAAGACGACTCAGAGTTTAAATTTGCAACACAGTGTCATGCATTATCCAAGCGAAACAGATATCAAACAAATCTGGATTCACAACCTATCTGTTTTCGATTTAACCTTACAGCACAACTGCATTTAATATCGTAAAAAATAAAAAGTTAGACTTGCGTTTGTTTTTTTAAATAAAAATGCATCCAACCTGAACCTTTCTAAAAATTACATAAAATACGGACCTGCAGTTAATAAACGCAGTCGGTAAATTACGGTATTGTTAATGTTTTTCCTATGAGCACTTGCCACTATTTGACATTTTTGTGGCTTTTATTTTTGGATGGATTGAAGAATCCATTGAAATGTATAGACATATTACCGTAGATGTATGTAACACAAACCTGACAAACAGCAAGCATATTTTCACATATTTTAAACTAGTTCTTACCTAAAAATAGCCTATAGGCTACATGACAAAAAGCCATTTTAGGGTCTTACACATTTTTTTCCACTTGTAGTCTAGTATAATGTAAATAATTAACTATTAACTAATTAACTATAACTATTAAGTTATGTTATCAATCTCGGTAGAGATATACACCTAATCAACATGTATTTACATTCTTCAAATGTATTTAGACCTTGGACAGCTCCCGTTACATGCAGCTAAAGATGCACTTTATTAACGAGCAAGTTACATACTGCTTTGAAAACAGGCGTAAGTCTGTCGTAGCTAACAGACTCTTAAGGCAATGTGCAACGTTAAACCATCGTAAAAAATAAATTGTAGGACGGCAAAAACGAAACATGCATGAAAATATGCTGCTATAGAGTTGTTGCACTGTTTACAAAGA
Organism: Typhlichthys subterraneus; assembly: GCA_027564835.1. Classification (NCBI taxonomy): domain Eukaryota; kingdom Metazoa; phylum Chordata; class Actinopteri; order Percopsiformes; family Amblyopsidae; genus Typhlichthys; species Typhlichthys subterraneus. Next base: position 27,620 of record JAODUH010050769.1, read on the forward strand.
ATGGAATAAATAAAAAAATGTTGACTTTATATTTATACTGAGGAATTCGAAATCTAAACACAGAGAGTCTGCCTGTTTGTAGGTACATCTGTTTAAATTAGTAGGCTGGTTACTACTTAAAAGAAACTAAAGACTGAAATTAGATAATAAAGCCGAAACGATGTACAGTCTTCACACCTATTGGCACCACCTCTGTGATGTCATTAGGATGTTGAAATTAATCATTGGTGATTTACACAAGTGAAACTCACTACATGAATCTGCTTTCACCGATTTATACAGGCCTACTTCATGCAGTCACAAGTGAAACAACAAAGAAAGATTTGAAAAGGAATGGAGAGATCAATGTATGGATGGTATGCCACAGTGATTGGACACTCCGCAGCTAAGTCCTTCAGGGTTCAACAGGAGTAAACAAAGCTTTCCAGTATCTGAGTGACAACGCCAGAATGACATAGCTGGTCATTTCACAATTGAGTCACATCTGATTAATAGTAGCATGTCAGAGCAGAAACACCCTAGCATGCCATAGCATGCTGAGCATCAAAACAGCAACACATTAAAAACATAACAAATTCAAATAAAATAAAATAAATATCTTGCATAAAAGCTGTCCCAGCATGAGTCCTGAAGTGTATGTAATGGATTTGAAGCAGGTGAAAATTGAATGAAGCAGGTGAAAATTGAATTGGGGGAAAAAGGACAGAATTAACAGGCTCACTGCTCCTCTTTTTAATTAGACCAATCCTCTTTTCTCATTTACTTGTCAAAGACTGCTACAGTTTAATATCTAATATGGTCATGTTCGGCTTGTGATAAGATCAATAATGTACTATTACCATAGATTTAGGGTTTTATTTCCACAACCTCACATGTATAGGTTTAACACAGCTAACAATGGCAAGTTTGTGGATAGTTTTTGTATGCATTAGGTGAAATCAGTGATTGCAAGCTACAGTAATATATTGTATGTCAAACTCAGCGAATAGCTATTCACAGTCTGACAGCTGTCCATTCTGTAAATAAAAATATGTTCCTATACAGCCCTGGCTATATACAGTAGAAACACAAATGGGAAATGGGAACGGGAATGGGAATGGGATTGAGTTCAAACATCTTTCCCCAGCAACCCTGAACCCACCTTTAACTTGTGTTAAAACACTGGATTTTGAAAATGTCAACTTGTTCTTACTTGACAATGATCCTGGCATCTTATAAACCTAAACGACTACACTATGCAGCAATGCAGGCTCATAAGCCCATCCAGACTCACAGATGTAGCCAGTGATTGACACAAATGTATGTAGTACACTGCTGATAAAAATGTTGTTAATATAGAGATCAAAGTCTCTTTGCCTGGGTGATAAAACGTAGTACAAGTCCATATGAAGCAGCCTTATCACCTTAGTCCACACAGAGGCCATTCCATATCTGCGGCACTCAGCTGGCCGTCCTGGGAGTGCTGTTTGCACCACTGCCAAATGTAACAACACAGGTATTGCCTTAGTGGCCAGGCTGGTCAGTCCATTTTACTGATGAAAGTGATCTTTTGAATTAATCAGTTTAATGAAAAATGTGCTATTGTCATCACACCAGAAAATATAGTAAGCAATTAAATGTTGAATCGGAAATAAGGGCTAGCACATTTGGCTTGTAAAGATTTCACAGTTGGTTTTATGTCCCAACACAAAATGTATTGATTACTTTATTTCCAATTTGGCATTTTCCAAATATATACAATATACTTCCAAATATATACAGTAACTACTACATCAAAAAATATATATTCAATTTTACCTCCAATAACCAAAAAACTGTCATATTCAGCATTTGGTTTGTTTTCCTTAATACTGGTTGACAAATTGGCTTGACCCCTCGTTAGAACATCTCCTACGGTGTATTAATGTTCCAAACCGGCATGATGAAGCTCAGCCTCAGTCATTACACTAATGGACATTTTAATTAACGATATACTCATTTGTGTAGTGTGTGTTAAATCACTTTCTCTAATCTGCACACTGTCTAATTACCGTCTATTAAAAGCACCATTTACATAACACCATCTTAACTCCATGTTTTTCTAAGGAACAGATGACCTACTAACCTGAGTGAAGAGTTTGATTTCTAGCACAGTAAGAAAAAAAAGATGAATGAGCAAAGCCTAAGCCTTAAGGCCAATGGATTCTAGTGGCGACATTCAGTCGTGCATCAAGGAATGCAAGGAAATTTAAGAACAAATTAAAGGAGCTCAAAATTCACCAAGATTTTCTGCATTTTTATGGCTATCATGCTCAAGAAATACAACTTTGTTGTAAGCCTTGGCGTGGATGTGCGTAAGATGTTGCCAGTGGGCGTTGTCCTTTAGTTTTATAATATTTGCACATCATTACTGTCATGAAACCCTACAAGTAACTTCTGCAGCCAGCTAAATACAAGCAGTCATGGTTCAAACCTCACAAGGTTTTATTGCACTATTGTGTATCTACTATTATTTATAGTCATTATTTCTATGTGCGACTGCATTTATCCAGGTATAATAAAACTAGCTTGCAAGCTAATGGATGTAAAGTGCACCAGTGTCAAGCACCCACCTGGTGGAGGACAATTAAACAGTTCTTACCTGAGTGTAAACAGCTCCACGGGTGAATACGCTGACACGCTGACGAAAGCGGACACTGTGTCCCTCTGTCTCGTCGGTGTGCCAGGGACCATGACCACAAAGTTGTTATCAAGCCTGCGTTCCTCCAGAGGCGGAGGGCTGGGGTTCTGGTGGAGCCTCACGCTGCCGATCCTCCGCAGGGGGGTGGACGTGAAGGAGCCGAACAGCCCTTCCTGGTGCGAGCGGATGAAGTGGTCTTTCTTGGCCTCCTCGGAGTGGCACTCGCCCTGCTCCGCGGACTGCAGCATGTAGTAGAGCTCCACGGGGGTGCCTTCGGAAGAGGCCTCCAGGGTCCGCTGGCGCCCCGGCACCACACTGGGCGGGCTGAACCAGCTGGCCAGGGGCTGCAGCTCTGCCACGCACAGCCCCAGCTCCCCTCTCAGCTGGCAGGTGCCGTGCACCTCCTGGGTCTCGTGGAAAGCGAACATGTGCACACACGGCAGCTTGTCCATGGCGCTGTAGTCGTCCCAGTCCCTGCCCGCCACGTAGAACAGAGCCTGGACCTTGGGCGTGGCCAGGTGGACCCTGGTGTTGAGGATGAACGTCTGCACCTTCCAGTTGAAGGTGAACAAGGAGGAGGTGGGGAAGGTTCCCGGGCTCTGCAGGAGATCCAGGGTGACGGGCTGCTCCACAGACAGGGGCCCGTAGCTGGCGTTGATGGAGGGCAAGCTGCGCGCCTGGTAGATGAAGAAGGGCTCAGTTCGGGACAGCAGGCTAGAGTTCCTCATGAAGTCCTGGTTGGCTTCCTTCAGGAAGAACGCCGACTCAGCGTTGAACAGCTGGTAATTGACGGGCAGGTACGTGGGGACGGAGGCATACCGCTGCAATCCCTCTAGGACTCGACAGTCGGCAGCTACAACAGGGGGGAAGGGGGGGGTGCGGGAGAAAACAGCTGAGTCAGGACGAGCTCAAGACAGTCGCTTGTCTTTCATTAAAACGGCGGAAGGTGGTTGTGAGTGCCAAGCTACACACATCACATCACCCCGACACAGGTCACATTTGGCAAAGAGAGTGCTAGCATAAAGACAGATGGCAGACCGTATGGGCTGTGCAAATGTGTTTTTATAGATTAAATGCCCTAAAGGCATAGTATAACGATGTTAACATATGTGCTTTTAGATGTTTTTAAAGTATTAAGTGAGAAATGTATTAAATAGATATGCTGCATTTGGCATAAACGAGCAGTGTATTTGAAGGCGTGTACAGTTACACTACAGGTGTGCTAATGTTACACTGGAACTGTTACTGGATAAAAACTTGACGGCTTGCTTTGTCATCTTTTAAGACGCTAGAGTTTGTATCCCGTTAACATATTGTTTTTACATTTCACCTGACCTGAATATGTCATGATGTTACTGTGTACATTTAATTATCACTGAATTAAATGCATTCCAGTTAGAGAGAAAATCAGACCTAATCAACCACTGCTTTTTTCCTATTCTAAATAAATATAAAATAACCTAACTGGTTTTGAGTATTTCTGTCAGTCAGTTATAGGCCAACCTGGAGATTAATAATTAATATACTGTAATAAAAATAAAATGGTGAGTAACTAGTTTGAATATTATCTGCAACAGTGAGAATATTATGAAATTAGATTGTGTTGCAATATACAGTACTTCATATTAAAAAATAATAATCAGTCAAATGAATCATGATGATAATTTCACATTTATTTTGCAGCCTCCATCCAGGACAAACTGATCTCAAAATGGTCTCGGTGTAATCATGGTATGCTCTACAGAAGGGGCAGCCCGACAGACTATTGTATCATCTATGGCCCTGTGGACTAGGTACCTGCACTACACACATATAAAAAGGTTTTAATCACATTCAGAGTGGGCTTTGACCTTCTCCTCAAGAGCAATCTGCTGTGTGATTGCGCTGCCACTGCACACTCCCATCTTCATGCTGGCTGCCAAAGGAATTCATTCCTTAGCCTTGTAAATCAATGTCCTGACAATTTACAAATCAGCCAGGGATTTGTGATTCATGGCACCCCACTTAACCTCAATACTGTCCCACTGAGGAAGGCAGAGGTGTAGCCAGGTTTCAGTTCTGAAAGGTCATCAGAACTATATTTAGAGACCCTTAAGCCAAGTAACCAGTAGATGCCCAGCTATAAAAACATGACTTAAAGGCTTTAAAGTACGTACAAAGAAACATCACAACACAAGCAGCACAGAGCAATCTCGGGAGCAAACAGGAGGTCTGTTTTATATGCACCAAGCAGTATTGTAGCTGTGACATTACGACACTGACAAATGAAAGCTTGATAGTCCGGCAGGAGAAACACAAGACAAAACAATCAGGAACAAAGACATCCCTGCTACCAGGGTGCTAACATTTCTTCTAACATCTCTGGGCCCTGATGTTGCCATTCAAGTGGCAAGCTCAGACAGGGCTTCTATCTACACTGGCACTAGTACTTAGCTCAAATAACATTTATCCTCTTTAAGGATGACAAAAGCATATGAATCTGCCAACATTCAATGTGCAAGTCAGACCAGTCACAGCCAAAACTAAAAGCGTCATTACAGGAAAGGAATGATAATCGACTACAATCTACTATATGTAACATGTTCAGCTTAATCAGTGACTGAATGCCAATTCATGTAATTGATTGTAATGTAAAAGATTGGGTGATTTAGTTCATAATATATCTGTTCATAATAATACTGCACAAGATAGGGCATACGTTTATAAAAAGCTTTTCCAAACAGGAAAATTACAGTTTTAAAGGGAAACCTTCCACATGGCTACTGAGAATAAGTCTGTTTCAATCCTACTGAATCCTTTGTGTAATAATAATAGTCTTTATTTAAATAGCATTTTTCATACAGAATAGCAATTCAAAGTGCTTTACAGAGAGGGAATACTGTACACTAGTACACAGTACACAGAAATACAGAGAGAAACATTAATAAAAAAGGAATCAGATTACATTTTTTTTTTAAAACAGGTGCATAAAGGAATACAGTAAATATACATAACATTATAATGAAATTACATGTTAATAAAAATGGTTGAGGACCCATTCCATGAAAACCAAGTATTTCTAGTTGTTTTTTGAATTAGCTACAGTATGTCGATGTGACATGGAGAAATAGTAAGCCTTTCAAAGTGGACTGTTAGCTTCTTGGTCTGTATTGGCTAAAAAAGGGAGAGAGGCGGGGAAACAGATGAATGAGAGAGAGAAAAATGTATATGTTGTGTAGATTACTGCACAGTGTGTTTGGTAACGCCCCTGTGAGGATAAAGGATAAATATTAATATGTGCTTATGGGTACATGGGTGTTTCGTGGGCAGAGATGGCTGCAATATTGTGCTATGATATAATTTAACCTTCATTCATGAAATAATGTGCTTAGTAGATACTGTACATCGCTGGTTATCACAACGTAACACTGTTCCTACACAGGGCTGTGTGACCAAGCTGCTGCTGTGTTGTTGACACAAACAACAATGAACTACATTCTGCCGCCTGTACCCTTTACTGTAGTCATGCGCAATATTAACACCTAGAAAACACTGCTGAAATTAAACCATATGTGGTCCAAAACCCATAAAACTATGTTCAAACCGCTTTTGAGTAGCCTGCTCTGGTACTAGCAGTAAAGCAGTCGTAGCCTCATGTCAACACAGCTATGTGGAACGAGGTGGGCAGGGTGGGCAGTGATACATAACTTTTAGAAAGACAACTTTTTCTTTATTGCTTCATTAAATTTTATCCAGTATTTTTATAGGACAGAAATAGGTCACATGGCTATACTGGTGACAATGTCCACACTTCTGATGTGCCTAACTACTGTACATCTGCCTCACTTTTTTTAAACAGTGGACAAAATGTATCTTAAAGGAAACTGAATCCAATTGGAACCACTAGTATGGTATAAGTACTGTAGTAGCAGTAACAGTTTGCTTGACAAAGTTATAAATGTTACTGCATAGCTATAATTAAAGACTTGCCTCACTGGCTCCATTGATGCCCAATCAGTAGAGCAGAAATATCTAAAGTCTGTGTAATGGAAATAGTCAAATATAACAATAGAAATATACAGAAATAATAACACTAAAAGTGTGACATTCCACTTAACAGTTCAGCTGCTGCTAAGTACATTAAACGCAAATGAGGCCAAATTAAAGGGACAACTGCTAGCTCATTAAGACCTAGGCCTACTCAGAAAAAACATTTATGAAATCGCAGCAAAAGCAATAATATAATTGAAGTAAAAAGAATAACCTTAATATACATTATTTTTGTGGAATAATAGAAAACAGTGTTAGCTCATCATAATAACCAAATATTCCTTCAGGGATAAATAAATGTTGTCTAATCTAAAATGCTTTTAAAAGAGAAAAAAAGCGCAATGGTGTAAGTGGTATGAACATCCGCTTAGTTCAGTTGAGCTGAGATAGAATGAGGAAACATAAATCATTATTCAACTTTGAAAAAATGTCTGTTTCAGCATACAGTACATTTTAAAATTCACGTCATATATAATTCAATTTCGCATTATGCTGAGCCAGACAAATTCAAATGTTACATTTTTGTTTTATCTTTATTATAAAACGAAACAGAAAAAGTCCATTATAAATGCAATATGTGCGTGTGTGTGTGTGCGCGTGTGTGCGTGTGTGTGGGTGCGTGTGCTGTACAATCCTACGGAACAGCCACCAGGATCAATCCAAGCTGATGATGCCAGAGTAAATGCCCTTTTTGAAATGACCTCTGCCTCAGTTGTGTTTCCCAAGAGTGAGTTTATCCATATACTGTACAGTACATTACAAAGCCAGTTGTTTATGTCCAGTAATTTGGCAAACAACATACCATTACATTCACATTGTGTTTCACCTGACATTTTAGGTAAGGAATGTGTGTTAAGCATATAGCAGAATTTCATCAGATGTATGTCTGTTCTACTAAATAGAAAGCTCATGCTGGACGGGACCATAGATTACAATTTGAATCCAGACTCAAAGTCAGCTCAGCAAAGATAGCCGTTTTGCTCATTACTTTAAAAATACGTTGCTAAAACTTCGTGCACACACACACACACACACACACACTGGATTAAAACTGCCATGGTGTACAAATGATGAATAAGTAATGAATAAAGAAATAAATAAATGTAGCCTGTACTCATTATCACAGTCGGTCAGTGGTTTCCTTCACCAGTGTCAGCTTCAGTGTTGACCGGGCATGGCTCAGCAGCTCGGTCACAGCGCACCTTGTCGGTCAGTACAGACGGCTTAACACAAGGCTATGCAGAGGTGAGCGGGAACACAGTCCAGTGCACAGAGAGAGTGCTAACTAGTGCCCCTGCTGCCCTCCAGATCCGCGAGCTCACTCATGCCTTCACCCACACACACAGGGTTGGCAGAGCGAGGAGGAGCAGCCTTCACACACACACACACGGTGGCAGGAGTAAATGCCTCGCCGCCGTGAAGCACACCGGGGACGGAGGAGGCCCATGTTTCCGCTGGCCGCTCCTAATGATATGCGTGGACACAGGAGAGAACGGCTGCCTGGCTGGCCGGCTGCCTTTCCTTTATGCGTCATCACATTTGTGTCAAGAGGGACACGGAATCAGAAAGCAGGACAGAAAGCTCAATAAGAGGCGGTGGAGGCAGACCGCGGGCAACGCCGGGCAGGGTAACAGGCAGAGGCACGGGGGAGTGGTGCGAGCAGCTGAACTCAGCTTCCATCAGCATGGAATGTTGGTACGTGGTGAACGGTAACTCACGTATCTGGTCAACCTCACAGCGGAGCACTCAAGGCTCTCACGCAAAAACTAACTAGCTTTTTGTAATGGACCCTAGACTGACCCTTGATTGGCCCGGAGCCTCGACCTGAATGCCAAACAGGACGCTCCTAAATATGAATGGTGAGCGAAAGCTTGCTAGTCCCATTGAATTACCCGCATCATATTTCTCACCATGTTCAATTAATAAGGGCCATTGAATTTGTGCCCAAGCGTCAAGGATAATAAATACAATATTTCCTTCAAGGATCATTTGTGAGTGATTTATGCTTTTGAGCCACCGTGATATTCAAGAAAGAGGGAATGGGAGAGGAATCGATATATGACATAGTATGGTATTACTTTGTGCCAGCCTCTATAGAGAAAGAATCCGTCAGGCCGATATAAGTCTGTGGAGAACGCCTAGCTTATGAGTGTAAATATGAGTCATGGTGGGAGATAGCGTCACCATACATACAAAGCTGTAGAATCTCTGAACACATTACCAGGTGAGTTTACTCCACCCTTATACCCTTGAAAGTAGCCTAATTCTATCTGTGTTAACTGCTCTTGATTGCACTTGGTTTCAAATTAGAGTATTTCAGGGTGCGTCTGTGTGTGTGTGTGTGTGTGTGTGTGCGCGCGCGTGCGTGCATGCTGGCAGGCTACTTGGGGCCCTGCTGGGGATGTTTGTTGCCTTCTCTCTAATGGATGGGCACATTTAAGATGCTTAGAGCTAATAAAGAGTAATGGGTCCCTGGTTTCACTGGGGAGGAGGAAGAGCTATTTTGAGTTCATGAGAGAAAGCGTCATCTTGGGGATTAAAGTGCATCGACCGATGAAGAGTAAACACTGCACTGCAGTGCTGCTGGCCCGGTCAGGGAGAGGAAGATTGAGCCCCTCCCCACCACAACAACAATGAACCTGGTAGCGCTGTGGGGCCAGGCATTATGGGATGCTGGAGATCAGCCTGCAGGAGGTATGATGGGGCCTGATGCGTCTTACATGGTGTTAACACAGAGGGGGGGCTGCACACACGGAGCCACAAGGACTCTAGGCATTATGGGTATCCCATGGCAGAACAAGGCTCCTCTTTTGTGCCATCCACTTCTTACTGCTGGAGGCCAGTGGAGCTGGTAGGCTTTGGCTGAGGATTGTGGGAAGAGACAAGCGCGTGTCTGTGTAAAGATCAGTATTCGCTCGGCTTCCCCGGACTTCTGGAAAACATAAAAACTGAGCTCCTTAATGAATTTCTTCCCCCCGCTCTGGCGTTTATTGCGAAACAATATCGTAAATCTGGCTAAATACAGAGGCTATTGCCAGGCATTGAGTTAGCCTCTTGCAGAGTGCAAGGGGACATTCAAACACTAATGTAAACTGGAGATCATGTCAAAAGGAAATGCATCCTATAATCCCCACCACTGCCCTTAGAGTATCTGGCTACAATCTGTATAGAGGGAGGTGGTTATTGATAGAATTAAAGGAGGATTTAAATGCAATCGTGTTCAGCAGAGCCGTCCTAATGACCTGGAGAGTATGGGCTTGAATGTTAGAATGTCTTCTATGACGTCCTTTAGCATCATAGCCTGATACGACAACCTTCTGTTCGTTGACAGCATGTTACACAAGCGGCAGAGACGTGTTCCACGACACAGGGCCTCGCGCCTGTTCTGTGCACTCACGCGTTACAATGCCGTAGTTTGATTGACAAGCAGTCTGACCAATAAAAAGGCCAATATTTTCCGATCTGCTCTTTTGTCTGACAAACAATACGTTCCGTCTGGCATCCTCATCATCAACTCAGTTAGTCAGGCCTAGTTAAGTTGATAAGTCAGAATACAGAACAGTATACATCTGCATTCTGCGTCCATGAGTCCATCTAATTTGTTTTGAGTTACAGTAAATTGCACAATAGTCTAGAGACAGTGAGTTATGCAGAATTTTCTACTTTACATTATAAGGTTGTAGGCTGTATTACTCTAGCCGATACTTGTTCTAAATGTATCACATATTAGGCTACCATGTTGTAAGCATATAGCCCGTTGGCTGTGTGTGTTTACTGGTCTAAAATCAGAAGACCTGAAATATTCAGCATTGACCAAGTCACAGCTGCGCTGTGTTGATAGTGTTTTTCTTTGTCTTTGAAAGACAATAGCAAACCATCATTGCAACTACGATGTGCAAGAATGTGTTGTATTATTCTACTTGTTAAAAATGTACTGTACACTGCTACCAACAGTCAACATGACTGGTCTGAATAATATACAGTCAAGAGTCTTACTGCAAAACATTTCTAACTGCTATTAACGAAGTTAACACATCACCAGGACAGTTCAATGTAATCTAAGATAAAAACGTCTCTGTGATGAAAATTGGGGATCTACAGTAAGAGGATAGATGAGAGAAACAGATCTCGCATTGAAAAGACAATCTGGTACACAACATACAGTTAAACTTGGGATATCAAACAAAGTTTGCAAACTTCCTTCGGAAACATCAAAGGTGGCTGAGAGATGGGTAGCAGACATTTGATTGATCACCTAAAAGAGGTACTATTTCTTTCGCCCAGTACAATTTGGATTCAGATTAAATCTACTGAGACAGGAAATTGTTATTTTTTGAAGCGTCTAAACTGAAAAGTGTACGTGTAGTAGTCGGAACAGTATTTTTGGTCTTGCTTTTGATATTGTCCACCATGTGGTCCTTCTAAATATCTCTGCTAAATCAGAATGCAGAATGCATACAGTATATCAGGGTACTTATAAATAAGATATACATGTGTAATCAATCAAATAAAATATGACTTGCTTTGTTTGTTTCATGACATTAACAGAACAAATGTTTTTATCAAAAGAACCAGTAAAACCTTTTATGCATTAACAGTGTGATTCGCCCTCTGTTCAGCCATAGTCATGTCACATTCACTTCTTATGTCTCGTGGGTTCTAGTCTAAAGTCTGATTTGGAGACAACAAAATGTAATACCCCCCTCCTTGAAAAGTTGCAACCTATATTGTTCTATGGTTGCAACAATACCCTACTCTGTATTGAGGTCCCTTTAAGAAAATAAAAGGCTAGGAATTATTTTACCACTAGGGGGGCTGTTTTATATGCATAGATTGATTTTTTAAATACAAATCAAACTCACAAATGTATTACTATTACTAGCACTACCATATTGTACAGATATATACAGGGTAGAAGGTTTCAAGCAGCATGTAGACAGGTGTCCTATTTCTAAGACACTGCATGGATTGCCTTCCCTATCTTCAAGTTGTTTTATCTTGCTCAAAGACAGTGATTCCAGGATAACAAGAGCAGCTGCCAGAGGTGATTGTGTTGTCCCAGACAGGCCGTGTAAATCCGGACAATGTGCCTTCTCTGTGAGAGCCACAATGGAACTGCTCAAGGCCATGATCCACTAAGCCAATGGTGAAAGTCTTTTGTAGTGAGAAGAAGAGGAGAAAGTGCTGTCTACAAGAGCAGGAAAAACAGAAAGTCGCTTCAAGACACACCTTGTCCAACAGCTTAATACAGTTGTTTAAACCACTTTGCCCCAAAATTCACAACCTTCAGAAACATTCACAAACTCCAGACACAAAACATAAAACGGTAGAGCACTTGTAACACATGCTATCCTATGTTCAAAACCTAGGATTGTGCTATCATATCTTTATGATCAGATCATTGTGTAGCTGTTTGTACAATCATTAAATATTGTAGTACAAAATATGTGATACAGGTTTCATTATAGTACTAAACATACACTAAATGTAAAATGACTAGTAGAGCAAATAGTACATTTTATTGAATAAAATTAAAAATATTTTTATGAAATACAATAAATAAATAATTACCTATAAAAAAAGAAAGTAACTACAGCAGTAAAGCATCAACTGCATAGTGATCCTCACCTGGCTTACTATAAAAAGCACAACAAGTATTGATTACTGTACTTCTATATTTCTATCAACTCTGTCTTGTGATTTTATGTAGGCAGATTCTCCCATATAACAATAGTTGTCATTAGCCATTACTGTAGCATCTTGGGATGTGAATCCAGGCCTGACACTGGTCTGCTGTGATATAATTGTATGTGTCACCCATCTAAAGACAATCTAAAGACAATTGTGTCATTTATCACAGGGATTTTAGTCGGGTGCTGGATCCATACACTGTATTTCATAAAGGAATCATGAAATCCAACTAAAAATAACAATAGCCTAATAATACACATAGCCTAGTCTAAATGTTTAGCTGGTCTGAAACATCCCTTTGACAATGTCCTGTTCGTATGTGTAGGCCTACACTGACATTTATCCTCGTCTGCCTTGGCTTTAAAGAAAACAAATAATAATCACAAGTTTAGGCTATTTGCACAAATGCTTGAGCTATTATTTTAATACTAGCTAACTCTGTGATGCCAGTTTTAAGTTTGTATTATCTAGGGGTGTGAATAACGACAGGCCCCACAATATGATATTGTCACGATACTTATGACACTATACAATATTACTGCGATTTTTTTAAATATTGCAATATTCTGCAATATTTTGCAATGTATTACTTTTTCCAACTTCAAATTATGTTCCCAAAGGAAAACTTTGTCAACATCGGTTTGTTCATCTCACAAAAAATGGTATTGCGGCAAAATGTGAAGCCGACTAACTGACATGAACATGTCATAAATATTGTATTCACCAAGTTAAATTCTCATGTGCAATTTATATAATAAAATTGCGATACTTGGCGTCCGTGTATCGATACAGTATCGCCATGGGTAATATAGCGATACTATGCTGTATCGATTTTTTCCCTCACCCCTAGTATTCACTCATTCTGACTACAGTCTCTTAAAAAAAAGTTGGCTTCTCACTTTGATGTGAGGCAGTGTCCGCAACAGAAGTTTTATCTTTTTTTTCTACCGTAGTTGTAGGTTATGTAGGGAAGGGTATTTGGGAATGTATCTTGATTGTCTTTCGTGAAGGAAGCATTTTGGACTGATGCTGATAGGTAGGCTTCTATGGATTTGTTACTTTTAACTCACCTATACACAGATATGAGGTGTTTTCCCATATTAGGCCTATGGCATGCTCCAGCACTTTTCAAAGCAAACCGGCGCTGTGGTGTGTGCAGACGGTCCTACTTAAAAGTTATACCTTCCATGAGCCAAGACTAAAGACTTAAAGATAATATTAAACATGTTTGATTTTATCGGAACGTCAAGACAAGAAATAGACTTACTTTAGAGAGCTCGGATTGACACCTTACACCTTACAACGATTGAGATGACGGGCACACGCTACAACTCTAGCTAGACTCTCAACTCTAGCGAGACTAATTGGAAATGTGTCTGCGACACAAAAATAATTTGGGATTTTATTCTGGCATTTATTACATTCGTTCTGTAAACTAGTCTTTATATTTTTTCTATACTTTCTACCAAGATGTCACACTAAGCACTATCTTCTCAGAGAAAAACAAGAACACTCCATTTGCCGCCCACACATGTTGAAGCGCTAGCACTCTGTAAACAAAGACGAGATCAGATTACGTTACAACACCCTGCTAAGGACAATATTCCACTACATCCCTAACATAAAAAATAGTAGTTGTTTGCTGCTATTTTCAAGTTTAAAATAAAAAAAATTTAAATCAACAATTTGGAATACTAAGAATAACACTGTATAGCTTAATTGCTACTGCCAGTTTTGGACAGTTTTCATACCTTGGCGGACAACATGGATGTTGTGTTGGCACACCTCAGAGACTATGAAGGCTTTGTGAGAGAGCCACATGAAAGGTAAAGTTCTGCTGCGTCATGCCTAAACCACCCACGACTATAGCAGCTTTCCAGGTGTGTAAACGTGTGTGCGTAACGCTACGCGCCTTGTCATTCCTCAGCAAAATGACACTTAACCTGCACCTTGATTGTTTTTAAATAAAGTGTGATATTATGCCACATTGTTTTGTTTGAGTATAGATGTGAAAATAGACGAGTTGCCATTATCAGATATAGTGACGGGGCTAATTTACACATGAATAAGGCACATGCATTATATAAAATTATTTGTGTTGTTTTGATAACTATAGAAAGTCTCAGTGATACAAATCTAGTGTTGAGCTTAATGTGAAATTAAAAACGTAGTTTAATTACAGTAGCACCGTGTATGAGAGCTCAACAAGCTGCACCTGCAGCAGGTTGGGTGTGTGTGTGTGTGAGTGCGTGTGGACCGCTGTTCTGTCTTCCAGAACTGTGACACGAAACCGTGGACATTTGTATCGTGGTTTCAGTCTCGGTTTATTAACTGTTACACCCTTAGCTTTTATATATACATTAAGTGGAATATGTAATCACTCTCTCCTTACTCATCTCCTCCCATTTGTTTGCGCGACACTCCCAATCTCCCCTCAACCCTCCCATGAATGCATATGCATGAAAAAATTAAAGCGCAATCCTGTGTTCGTTCAGCAGGCAGAAGAGCTTTTTAGCCATGTGCCATGTTTTTAGGTGTAATGTGCAATGAAATTACACCTAAAACGGGCGCTAACACATTAGTACATGAGGCCCATTGACTCTGCACCCCCTTTGACTGTGTGCCCATTTTGGCAATGAAGGCATAGCTATCAGACTGTAAGCTGTTGAGGGATAGTAAGGTGAGCAATAGCTGTCAAACTGTAGGCTGCAATAACTCCAAATGGAGCGGAACCACTGCACTGATTAAAAGTCGCTGTCTACGCATTTATATCCTTGTGGCGTTATGGGTTAAGACTACATGTATATTTCTGTCACAAAAAAAAATATCTGAACAAAGAATTTATTAAATACAATATACCTCCACAACGCAATACAATATAGTTAACAGTGTTTTCACATGTTTACAAAAATGAGTTTCTTGCATATTTTATTTCCAAACAAAATGTATATTCTTTATATTATCTTTAAATTAATCAAATTCTAAAGACGTTTCCGAAGTCCGTGGAAGATATTCCCCAAAATCTGCTTTTATTTACAACAGCTCTGAGAGCCTGGCTAGTAAATGAAAAGGTTTGGTATCAAAAGTGTCTGTGTTATTTTACGTTCCCTCAGCTCACACAGGGTCCCAGCCCAAATCTATTGGTAAACTTTCCCCAAGGTCACCCACATATAGGATGATAAATTCAGCACTGAGCTCTCCTGACAGGCTGGAATTCTTATAAAGGCAGCCACACTACAATGAGCCTTAGCTGCACAGGAATTCTCCTTTTCCAGTAGACTCCTGATAATAAATACATTAAGGTACAAATGTTAAGCACAATATAGGTTATCATAATAATATGTACAGTATGTATATATATATATATATATATAAACTTTTTTTTGTAAACGAGCCCACAACAATGTAATAGACCTATTGCATGTAGCATTTAGATTGTGTTGTCATCATAAGCCATAAGTAGTGAAGTAGCATCTGACATTCACATTGCATAGTGGTCTGCTTAATTAACATGGTACCATTTTATAGTCTAGTCTTCTGTAGACCTAGTAGTCAGGTCTACAGAAAACATGGATTATGTCGCTGCAAACCTGAAATTATTATAGTAAGTTGACATTTTGGCGTTTCTTAATGACAATGAAAATTACAATTTTGAGTACCCATATAGCCTAATGTAATGATCTTCCAAACATGTCACTTTAATCCTAAAATACTGGATTAAGTTTCTTCTCTGTCTGGACAAAATCATCGTCGCTGGTGTAGGGCACATCAGAACGTAATTCACAACCAACCTTTACCACGACAGTTGGTTAGATGCTTGTTTTGACAGTAGGCTACTATTAATATAAAATGTTTCCCATGTTTCAGTTAAACTTCTTCCTGCTTCCCTTGTTGAATCCTTGGATTAGGCCTATTTAATCAGTCATTCCACCCTTGTCTTTTCTTGTCTACCCTTATAAGAAATTAATATAATTTATGTGAGGATCCTGCACTGCTGAGGGGTTAGTGGTGGCTAGGGGGCGTGTCTACTCCTGCTGACACAGGCATGCCAA
>JAODUH010050770.1:0-19006 GCA_027564835.1 Typhlichthys subterraneus
AAAACCCCCCCCCCCCCCCCCCCCCCCCTTAATGTTCTTTCACACCTCTAAGAGGTGCGGACCACCTCTAAAGCCCAGGCTGTTGTCTTGGACTTGCAACATGCTCTATGCGTTTAAGCTGCTTCCATCAGGCCGGAGGTTTGGCCTCCCTATCTTGGTCACATATAGATTTAAACTGTCCTTTGTTCCAACTGCCATTGGTTTTTTAAACAGGTGACTGAATTTATTTATACTGTATGTAATGTAAGTGTACTGTGTGTATACGTGTTGACTACTGTCTGTAAGGAAAAGTGCCCTGTGGGGACATTAAAGATTTATACTACTACTGTACTGCTCAACTGTTATTGGAGGACATGCAAAAAGGCACGGGGCTTGGGAAAGGTCAATTACATTAATTTAGCAGATGCTTTGATCCAAAGCGACTTAACAGTGAATACCAGTTATACAACGAGTATGTTTTACAAGGAGCAGGTAGGGATACACTGTATAAGAATAGAACATGGAAACATGCAGTGATACGGATGGTAGCAGGGGTCAGGGGTCAGAGATAAAGCATAGTTGCCCTCACCTGATCTCCCTTCCCCCCAGAGGGTTCACATCTGATGATCCCCCCCCCCCCCCCAGCTGACGCAGATGAAGGAGTTGGAGCAGGAGAAGGACTCCCTGCTGGCAGGCCTGGAGCTGGTGGACCGTGCCCGGGACTGGTACCAGGAGCAGATCCACAACGTGACCGAGCGCCAGCGGCAGGTCGGGCAAGGCAGCCCCTTCACGGTCAGTATACCGCACATTAAAGGTGGAGGCAGCCATCGTAAGCTAATACAGCGTTACCCCCACCCTGGTGCAGGGGGACCCACTGCCCTGCATGTTGTAGATGTCTCCCTGCTCAAACCCTGGTCCTGGGGACCCCCTCCTGCCCTGCATGTCCATGCAGACAACAGCTCAGTTCCTGTTATTTTTATCCTTCCAGGACTTCTTCAGTGACGCCAGTCAGAGCCGCATGGACGTTGTTCTCCCCAAACTGCAGGAAGTCACCCGCTGCCTTAACGACCTCATTTCCTGCACGGGAATGGTGAGTGTTCATGGCACAGTAGTAGCTCTCGCACGCAGGAGGCGCTGAAGAGTGTAAGCAATGGTTCTGATGTCTTAGTGTGACATCTAGCCAGTCCCCTGCTTAGTGTGATCTAGTGACAGACATTTACATGAACAAGGCTATACTGTATACTGTGTGTGTGTGTGTGTGTGTGTGTAATGATCCTGTCTGCCACTAGATGTCAGACTAGAGCAAAATAATCTCAGACAATACACATACTTTGTGGGCCGCATGCACACACACACACACACACACACACACACACACACACGCACTAACCATGCAGGCACAGCCAGACTGGCTATGAAAACAGATGAGCTCAGATGACAACACACACAGTGAGTCGTCAGGACACCATTGCTCCAGTATATATTTACATAGAAAACAGCTGTTTGCTGCTATACTATTATACATATTACAATATAGGGGCCTTCAGGACTCTGATACCCTACATGTGCCATGCACAACTTCACCTGGACACCCCAGTCTCCTTAAACCCCCCCTCTCCCTCTCTCCCTCCGCACAGCAGTGTTTCCCCTCCACCGGCGCCCTGCCGACCGTTACCCTGCCGACCGGCGCCCAGGCCCCGGCTACAGCGCCCCTGCAGGCCATCCACAGACTGAAGGATCAGAACCGCCTGCTCACACAGGTGCGTGCACGAGCATTCACACGCGTGCACGTGTGTGCATGTGCAGCTGATATGGTGCAGTGACAAAATACAAAGTAATTTACAAACAAACAAGTTTTGCATATATCAGCTGATCCGGCAAGATGTACAACAGGATCTTATCTTGCATCTCACTATACATCCTGTAGTTATATTCCTACATATACATACTGTATATAATATACATACATACATTCATATTATAATAAATAAACAATGTTCATATATGGATAAGAAAAGCATTATAGCATCAATGGATAACTTTAAGGTACATTTATTTATTTAATTTATAGAGCAAATCTACAATAACAGCTCTACACAGCACCCTCTGCAGGTTGAGAAAGGGAATACAAGTATTCCATATCCATATACAATAATGTGCTGTTATTCCCTATCTGACTGCTATCTTAGATGACCTGTGTTATAGAGACGGCTCTCGGGCTGCCAGCTGGGCCTTTGGCTTGCTACTCTTTAAATTGGTACTGAATTGGTTATATACGAGTCTGATGACTCCCTTTCACATATGGTATAAAGGAGTTTGTTGCCTGGCCAACAATAATGTGTTGAGCGAACTACAGTCTAGTGCCATAAAAGTAAGCCACTCACTAAGCCAATAAAATAATTGTAAAGATAAAGATTTAAATATTTATGGGACAGGTTGTATCTTTGAGGATCCCCAAGGGGTCCCGGACTCCCTGTTGATGACTTCTGGGTTATACCAATAGAGTGAAGCCGGCAGGACATCGGCCGGCTTCATGCCAAAATGATTATCTTTGTGCTGATTAACATATTAATTGAAAATATACTGGCACCTTGGAACCAGAGCCATAGAAATATAGAGTTACGCCAAAGGAAGTTCAAAACTTTCAACGGTCACATGCTTCATGGAGAGGCAAAAAAGTTCCAGGAAGTCACTGGTGGCCAATTTTAGTCGCTATACAGATATATATATATATATATTAGTGAATAAATTCACTGATTTACATTTAGAATATACTTTATAGGGTACTTTAAGTATTTGCGGCTAACTTCCGGGAACTGTTTTAAAGCTCCACGGTCTGCCATTGCTGTGAAAAAATGGTCCAGTGCAGTGAACAGAGATGACGCAACTCTCTCTCTACATGGCTCTGCTCGGAACTAATGTTGGTTGATGCAGTTACAGTAAAGCTTTTTTGCAAAAAGCCTTCATAAGCCTAGATAATCCTTCGTTCATACGCCTTGCGTGACCAAAGTAATTATAATCAGCCTAACAGTATTGAGATTAGCATAGCGCCACAGATATGTACCTTCGTATCGACATCGTTTTCCCCTCTACCGTTCATCCAGGAGGTGACGGAGAAGAGCGAACGCATCACCCAGCTGGAGCAGGAGAAGTCTGCTCTGATCAAGCAGCTGTTTGAGGCTCGTTCTCGCAGCGCACAGGACACCAGCGTCATGGACTCCACCTTCATCTGAACGCAGCTCCCAGAGCACACAGTGGTGTGAGCCTGTGTGTGTTGAGCCACCGACGTATCTCATCACCGCCGGCTGTTGTATAATGTGAATGAACATAATGTGAACGTGACTGAAAACAACCCTATTTGACATTGCCACGCTCTTGTTTACCCACACTGGAGGGACCTGGCTTCAGCCCACCTCCAGCTATACTGCCCCCTGGCTGTTAACACTCCAGACGGCAGATTGTAGCCGCTCCACCGCACACCAAAACAGCCACTGACCGCTTCCTGGAGATGAGCGCTCAGAGGAAACGATACCTGAACCACTCCAAAACCACTTAGTGGCCTCTACCTTCCCCACCAGTGTCATTCCTGTTAAAGCTGCTGTAGGGAGGATACGTGAGCTAGCTAGCAACACACGCTACATGCTACAACAGGGGCAGTTGAGTTTTTACTTTGTAAATAAACCCAAAAAACTCAACTGCCACTGTTGTAGCTCAGTGTGTGCTCGCGTTCATGTGATTGACAGGCATGATAGATTCAACAGTCCAATCAAGAAAAAGAGGGCGTGATTGGTCAGGGGTCCCCAGGTAGCTGGCAAAATGTAAATCTACTTGTATAGAGGCAGCGGAGGATCTGTCACAGGGCATGTCACTCACTGATAGCTGATATTTCAAAACAGATAACACTCAAATGTATAGCTGTGAAATCCTACATACAGTTCCTGTAATGTTGTGGAAACAATTACCAGACTTCCACGAGCTCATGGCACACTCATAGGACATTCCTGTAGGACTGCAGACTTTACCATGTTTACACTTTTCTGTCGCATTTGTGAATAGAAAGCTACAACCGTTATCCAGAAGATAACATGGTGATCATTTATGTAGCTCAACATGTTCACAGGAAGGCAATGGATCACAAGATCTCTGTACACTCATGTAGTTTCTATCCATCTTACACTATTTACCCCCATGTTTACTTTGTGAATGGTTAACGACATGTGGCATTGGGACACTTGGTGGTTTATAAGAGTGCTTTACTGTAAGCAAAGGGCAAAATTACACGAGGAATCCAGAAAGCTGCCTGTACATTTACCTGCATGTTTTATTTCTCTGGTTTACCAGATTTATTGTTTTAAATGACAACAAACAACAGCACCATATTGGTAGAACAACATACAAGCCAATGAGGTGTGCTTTGTCCATTGGAGATGTTAAGAGAGAGAAGTATTTACAGTAGAGGCCTACAGTACAGTATTTACCTATCTACACTGTTGTTGGGGTTGCCAACTCTCACACTTCTGTCCTGTTTCATGCTAGAATGGGAAAATAAATGAGTTGTTTCGGGTAGTGGCTGGTGTACAGCCGCGTTTTGTCTAGCGCTGTTTTCTAATGCTGTTTGCACACTACAGTGCTGGAAGCCTAATGGGACACACGCACACACACACACCTGCTGGCTTGCCTTTGCTAACACTCCATGTTGGTCTGGTGTGAAGTAGTGCCATTAAAGCTGCTGTAGGTAGGATTGAGTTGCAACGAGAGCTAGGCCAGGTAGATTCACAGGACCAATCAGAGAAAGAGTGGTACATGAAACTTTGGTTTTTGTGTTTACAGTATGCTTTTCCTTTTCTTGAAGACTTTGTCTAATAGCACTAGAATTATCAGACTTTTTATTCCCCCAGATAAAATTATTTAATCTTCCGAAGAGATGTTTATGGATGTAACTGGGAGATAAAAGTAATTTAGGTACTGCTTTTCTTCTTTTTAACTAGCAACTTGCTGAAGTTCAATGTATATTTTACTATTGAGTAAACCATTTGGACAAACACGTGGAGTAATGATTTAATTAGAGGGTGGCTGTAGAGGAAAAATATATATGCTTTTTGAATCAATCTGGATGTACTGAACCTATTGCACATAAAGTAGTTGTACATTGACTTGTTATCCTGCTTGTTTGATTAACTGTCTCTATGATTATTGTGCTGCTCCAAATATTAAAATACTGGCTGTCTTAGAGCAAAATGCTACTTTGGGTTTAAAGGTGGAGTCGATTGTAATCTAACACACTTTACATGCTAGTTCTGTACATGCTAGCTCTGTGTGCACATAGAGAACATGCTAGGTCTGCACATGATAGCTCTGTGTGCACGTTGAGAACATGCTAGCTCTGTACATGCTATCTCTGTGTGCACGCTGAGAACATGCTAGCGGAACATCGAGGAGACATTCGCTGGGTTTGACATAAAGTTTTATAAGCCGACTCTACCTTAAAATCAAAAACAGAATGTGCTGCAGTTATTAATGGCATCAACGGCCCTGATTTCAGAAAAGTGCACATTACCCAAATTAGAAATGTCCAATTAGAAGTAAGAGCCAGTGCTGTTGTGGATGGCCAACATTAGGGGCTGTGTTGCCTCGGAAGCCCTCCAGGAAACCCCCCACTGGATAGGTCAAGGAATAACCCAACTTCCAGTATGTAACCAGTGTGTTAAGCAGGGACAGGAGGCCGAGGTACAGGCAGAGAATGAGTACGAGAATGTGAACGTTCAGCCACTATGAGGAGGGGAGAGAGGTGAAACCCACATGGGCCTTCACACTCCGCTGCTCTAAAATAATGGGTGTGAAAGGCCATGCAGGCAGTAACTGGCCACAATCTGACCTACAGTAAGAGAACAGGAGTGTAGGCATCAGAGACGGGTTTAACTAGCTACGAATATAGCAACCAGGGTTCTTCCACTGAATTATGAAAATGAGGAAATATGCTTTGACATAAAGTATTAATCATGTGGACTATTTGCTGCTTAGCCTATTAACAAGTGCTAGGAGGTTCTGGAGGGGTGAACCATGGGGGGGAAACAGTATATATTCAGAAGGGAAGTACAGAGAAGAAAATGTCTTTGGGCCTTTTTGCCTTTGTCTTGCCACCCAGTTTTTATGCCAACAGACAGAGAATCTAACACAGATGCAGACAGACAGACAGACAGACAGACAGACAGACAGACAGACAGACGGCGGTGAGCACCGGGAGCTTTGTGCTGAAGATACGGTGCATCAATAAATGGCTTCAGGTTTCTCTCCTTGGCCTCGGCCTACAGACCAGGCAGCGTGACAGCTGTCCGAGGATAAGGTGGTAACCTACAGGCAGAGGGCATAGCACGCCTAGGAGATGTTGGTGCTGCCGCTCCCCGCTTACATGTCTCTCTATGTAATGTTTACATACCACATGCAACATGTCTGACATGCTATATATTTTAATTAGATCCTGTTGATTCAATTCTTATTAATCTGACTTCAATGTACAATGACGTTAATGACTTACAGCTTTAAAATAAAGATTAATTAATATCCGGCTGTAAAGGTTTACAACCAGATCTATCTTCTAAAAAGAATACATACATATGTGTTTTTTATTTATTCTATTGTATCACTATTAAGATAAGGTTACACACTATATGTTGTAGATTCGAGATAAACAGTATACAGGGAAGATATTAGGCATTTGATGCTATAGAATTAATGATGGTTCCTACTGGGCAGAATCTCAATAGAATACTATACAAGTCTGCATCATTAAGACAACTGAAAATAGTATTTTATTCTTCTCGCAGATTGTGAACCACTGCATGGTCCGGGGGCGTCCCCGTCGGCCCGGTCCATTACTAGCCCCCCTCCGTTAAGGCCGGTGACATGCAGGCATCATGACTGGCTCACGTAACAGATTACACACTGTTACAGTGATCTTCAGAAGTGATCTGCTGGACTGTTGCATCAGTTGTTTACCACCAAATTTCCATCAGGCACCGATGTTTTGTTGCATCACTGCCGATCGCTGCGACTGTTTAGTGGCTTGCCGTGACATGTCTCCCGATGCAGTTAAAGCCTCTTCATGCTCTACTGTTTGTATTTTGATGAATATTCCAATTCAACATCACATTGATCTGTGAAATAATTGTAATAACATAATAACTAATAATGACTTTCATTATTGAATTCACATAGTTTAATTGTGTATTGGTGGTGGTAACATTAAACTTGTTCTGATCCAGAACAAGTAACCATGTTCTAATTCAGGTTAGACCTTGTTATTTTACCGTTACTTAACCAGGTGATCACGTTGGGATTAAAAACCTCTTACAGGAGAGACCTGGCCAAAATCACCACAAATGTATAGTAGTTCCATGTTGATGATATACAGGACACATCAGGACAAGGAAAGTAAGATATCAATTCATCATAAAAATATTGATGATAAGGCAATTTATAGAATCAGATTATTTTCCTTTTAGTTTTACTAGTGATTGTGTGTGTGTGTGTGTGTGTGTGTGTGTGTGTGTGTGTGTGTGTGTGTGTATTTTAACAAAAAACAACCTATATAAAATATAATGGATGTACATGAAAAGGTCCATCGCTGGTTTCACTGCTTTTAATAGTTTGTTCATGTTGATTCTCTGCTCTGCTGTATTCTACCTTCTGTACTGATGTACACATGCACACACAGATGTTTCAGAGCTGCCTTGGCTTTAACAGAGGGCGGATAAGTCCTGTGTGTTATCCATGGGGGACGCGTCCCAAGTTCCATCCTCTACGCCATGATCCCAACACTGATTGGACGGGGGCACCACCCTGAAGCGCTGTGTCACTAAAGTGACATCCCTGTGTGACCGTGTGTGCTCAGACTGGGACAGAGTTGTGGAGAAGACACGTTGTGCGTGCGGGCTCCATTGGAACAAGACCACAGGTGAGTTCTGGTGACTTCCACATATCACCTCTCTATCAGAGCAGAGCCTTTGTGAGCTTACTGTAGCCAGGCCTATGTAACTATTCAGTTATGGACAAGAAACTAAAAGGCAATTAGTTTGTATACCGTACGGGAGGGCGTTCTGGTTATATGGTCATAGGAAAATACTGTTTACACAACGCCTGTGAAAAAACACAGATAGAGGTGCAGGGTAGCCTACAGCATGAGATTGTTTACATTGTACTTCCAACCAGGCAAACATGTATCGACTACTGACAGAACATTTTAGAAGTGAGAAATAGGTTAATGTATGCAGGCAAATGTTTTTGGTTCACTCAAGCTCTGCTCTGTCTGGAAATAATGTGTAATAGGCCTAACATATTTTATTTTATTTGGGAAACTGATATATACATGTAGCATATTAAAATGTAGATAAGGCTATCTACATTTGCATAAGCAAAGCAGACGGGCTGGAAGGCAGTCATGCAAAATGTAGGCCTAAAGCATACTTTGTTTTATAAAAATGTTTTCTGACCATTGTGTTTTCCAGATAGCCTCTACGGGCCGCGGCGTCAAGTGGCCCCTGACAAACACAATCAGCAATGGAGGTGTTTTACATCAACTCCTCGTTGCTCCTCATCTCCCAAAGACCCGCGAACCGCAGCCTGACCGTCTACGAGTCGTGCGCACGCATGCCCGCCGTGCTCATCTGGTACCTGTGCCTGCAGTTCATCAACATGTGCATGGGCATCCCGGCCAACATCATGGTGCTGTGGCTCATCCACAGGAACAAAGGCGACTCGTCCACCTCGGATATTTTCATCGTTCACCTGGCCGTGCTGGACGTGCTGTTCTGTCTCACCCCTCCCCTGGAGCTGGCCAATATCGTGTTCCTGACGACCAGCAGCACCTGGTACGTGCTGCGCTTCTTCTACGGCATTAAAGATTCCTCGCCCCTGTTCTTGTCCTGCATCTGCCTGGACCGCTACATGGCCGTGCTCCACCCCGTCACCTTCACGGAGCTCAAGGACCGGCGCCACCGCGCGGTCCTGGCCACCGCGGTGTGGCTGTTCACGCTGGCCTACGCCGCCATGAAGTGCGTCAACACCGTCGTGAACTTCAACAAGGTGTTTACGGTGATGATCTTAGCGGCGTTCGCCTTCATGGTCTTCTGTAACGGCGCCGTCCTGTGGGCGCTCAGGCAGTCGGTACCCGGGCGAGACGAGATGCACCCGGTCAAAAAGAGGGCCTTCAAGATGGTCCTCATCATCTTGGCTATCATAGTTTTCAACTACTTCCCCCCAGTAGCGCTGTTCCCCTTTCAGGAGTACTTCACCGCCGACGTGTTCACTTGCTATATCCACTACGTTGCTTTCGGCTTGATGGACTTCAGCAGCAGCATTCAGCCCGTGCTCTACCTGTCCAAAGGTGGGGTACAGTGGGGCTCGGTGTTCTCCTGCCAGGCAAGCCGGGAGTGACACACGTGGCTTGCTCAGATGCATTAGAACAACAGGTAATAAGTGTTTGCTTTCGCCCCGTGTTCACGTTGAATTGTATTTATGCTATTATAAGTAATTTTATGTGTTTTGTCAAATGAAGAGTAAACTAGAGATCAATGTAATGTTAATATGATGTTAATATGAAAGTTAATTAGACATAGGTTACTTATTATTAGAGATGAGCGTGCTGTAGGCTTAATGTCGTTTCAGATTGTCTGAATATGTGGAACAATAAACTAAAATACCTAAAATAAAATACCTTTGAATTCTTGGTGTTGATATTTATATATATATTATACATATTTATGACTAAGTACATAATGTCAGTTTACATTTTTTATTTTACTTAGACATGAAGCACATAAAGGTAAACCTCCAAATAGGCTCCAGGTAAATATTATTTTACAATATAGGCAGGTCAGCTGCCACAACATAAAAGTATCCCTATGGTCATGAACATACCTTCACACATCTATTGTGAGATATATCTGTACATACTTCAGGGTAAAAGAGAGGTTTGCAGCTGTACAATGCACTCTCTAACAAACACTCTTAAAATGACAACATTAAAATCAGTAGACTATGGCTTGCACAACAATCACTCAACTATTATTAAATGCTGTTAACATCTCCCGCATTCTAGCATTACAACAGAGCTACATTCTCGTCAGTTCACAGAACAGATAGCTGTATGCTCTAAGCTATATGCACAGCGTATCAATGAACAACATGTCCAATAAAAACTCAGCAGTGTTATTAGCACGTGGGAAAAAATATGAAAAACTTGTTGTTACACTGGTCTACATGGGAAAATAAAACTTACTACAGTAGAAATGCATTCAAGCATTCTCTTTTCCTATGGGTTTTCTGTCGGACTTTGGTATACCACCCATAAATAAATATACACACACACACACACACACAGTTTATGGTAAAACAGAAACATCTTCACATCCCGTTAATACTCTCATTGCACTGAGCAGTGTTGGGTTCTTCTTTTTTTTTTAAACACTAAGCAGAATCTTACAACAAACTTCTAGTGGCAGGGCAGCCAAGTGTCAGAGACCTAATGCACCACAGCACACATTAGAGACTACAGTGTATTCCACTTCAGGGAAATCCCCCTCCAGGAGAGCAGGTTCAGAGCCAAAAGAGAGCGCCTCCCTCAACGGCCGCTGCCGCCCTCCTGGGCCCGCGGCTCGGCGGCGGCGGCGTGCACCTTCATGTGCTTCCTGAGCGAGGACTTGTCGGTGTACGTCTTCACGCAGTGGCTGCAGGGGAACACCTTCTCCTTGGTGTGCACCAGCTCGTGCCTCTTCAGGTGGCCCGAGCGGCTGAAGGTCTTGCTGCAGAAGGAGCAGCTGTACTCCTTCTCTCCGGTGTGCGTGCGCAGGTGCAGCTTGAGGCTGCTGGCCACCGTGAAGCGCTTGGCGCACAGCGAGCAGCTGTAGGGCCGCTCGCCCGTATGCATGCGCATGTGGATGGTGAGGTGGCCCGTCTGGCTGAAGGTCTTCTTGCACAGCGAGCAGCTGTACGGCCGCTCGCCCGTGTGGATGCGGTAGTGCGTCTTGAGGTCGCCCAGGCCGTTGAAGCGCTTGCCGCACTGCGCGCAGCAGTACGGCTTCTCGCCCGTGTGGATGCGCTCGTGGATGCGCAGGTTGCCCGCGTTGCCGAACGCCTTGCCGCACTCACCACAGCCGTACGGCCGCTCGCCCGTGTGCGTGCGCACGTGCACCTTGAGCTGATTGTGCTCGTTGAAGCGCTTGCCGCAGTGCGTGCAGCCGTAGGGCCGCTCGCCCGTGTGCACACGCTTGTGGATGCGCAGCTGGCTGGGGTGGGCGTAGGTCTTGGCGCACAGCGGGCAGCCATAGGGCCGCTCACCCGTGTGGGTGCGCCGGTGCGACGCCAGCAGGTCGGCGCGGCCGAAGCACTTGCCACAGTGGCCGCAGGTGTGTGTCTTGTCGCCGGCGCCGTGCGCACGCGCGTGCGCGTTGAGCGAGGCGGCGCGGCAGAACGTCCGCGGGCACAGCGGGCAGCGCAGGAAGTTGACGTCGCGCCGCGCCTCCTCCGGGGGGGCGTCCAACTTGTCCACCCCTGGGGGGGCGGCAACAGCCTCAACGGCATCAACGACATCGTTGTCGGCGGCGGCGACATCGTCGTCAGAGACGACGGTCACACCGCTGGACAGGAAGAGCTCTTCGCCCGCACCAGTGATGTCTGGGTCGTGCTCGGGGTAGTAGCTCAGCAGCGGCTCCTCCTCGGGCTTCGGATCGACGGGCGTTCTTGATCGCTCGTCCCCAGCAGACACCGCGTAGCCGTCGGAAATCACGGCGACACGCACTTGGTCCCGGTCCGGGCCGGGCGACGCCTGAAGACAAGCCCCGGCATGGAGGCCGACTTCCACGCGCTCGCACTTGACCCGGCTGTCGCTCAAGGAGGAGGAGGGCTTGGAGAGGTCAATGGCGCCATCGTCGTCGTCTTGCCCCGGTTCCGTTTTCACGGGCGCTGAGGTCTGGGAGGACACGCTGGTGCCCGTCGGAACAAGTGGCGGGTCGTCGGCAGCTTGCAGCAAAACAGCCGCAGCCGCCACCCTGCCCCCCCGCAGCTTGTTTCTCTGCTTCCTCCTGGAACCCTTCTTGTCGCTGCTGCACATGGACATTTTGAACTCGCTCTGGGTGGATGTGATGGTCAACACGTCCCACTCCGATGTGACCGCCAGCTGGTCTGCACTGCTCTCGATCTTATCTGTCAACAACAATCCAGGGCACATGGATTATGAATGGCGAGAGACAAAATTATAGACGCATACCAGCCGTATGTATATAGCCGTTACTTTTACTGACAGTAGTTCAGATGGTTATCTTTAGTAAACATAAAGGAACTAGTGAATTTGTCACAATACAACATCGACACACACTTATATATAATATACTGGCGCAAACTTTTCACATTTGACGCAGGGTAGAAAACATTTAGTCTTTAATGTTTTGAGCCATGCGATGTCTGCAACATGGGAGTTAAAGTAAATAAAACAACTCTTGTTTATGGTGGCATGATGTTACACGAAAACCGTAAACTCGTGACGTAAAATCGTCATATGGTGGTCACGATCACGTATTACGGAGCGTGTGTGCAACGCAGTGATCACAGAGGTTACTCACAAACTCGCACATTAATGGTGGCAGAAAATACGCGGGGCTAAGGTTAGACATTACATACAGGGAAACCAGTTATGCACGTTTAACCTCTTAAAGGACAAGTAAACACCAGTGTTCAGTGCAAAGTGCATCATGCGACACAGCAGTAGATCTACAACTTGATTTAAGAACAGTATTTCTCGATATGTTCATGCTAACCTCCTGGATGAGCAACCTTACCATTAAAATGAGGTTTCGTGTGACCGCCCAGCATTCGTCTAAGGTCTTCGTTTTCAGATTCGATCCTTTGGATCTTGCCTTCGTACTCAGACAATGTTCGGTCTACCGAATCCAGTATGTCGTTAACTGTCGCTTTGAAAATCTCATTCAACGACGATTCCAAAAACATTCTGAGCTCTTTCGACTTGGCCATGTTTGACCAAACCAATGAGATTATTAAAAGGTTAAAGCAGCAACAAAAGTGGGTGTGTATACTCGTCTTGCTGCCGTGTACGGAACAAACAAAACCACGTACGTCGCGTGAAAATGACGTAGGAGACGTGAGATGGCTCATGGCTACAAGGTATCCACGTTATGTTGACGTGACGTCACGCAATGCAACGATACAAACAGACGGCATACAATTTTATGTAGCTAAATAATAGAAAAGAAGACGGGAATTATTACATTTGATCACAACATACCCCGATGCTACAGTATTATTAGGAAGTTTGTATCTGTGGAGAAAAATGCCTTGCAAATGTCAGCATACCGTGACGTCACCTGAACAAAACGCGGATCCCTTCCACCGTATAGCGCTGCGGTGCGGCAGGTTTTCAGCGATCGACGACTGCCTACTGCCCCTATGGTAGTGGAGTTTCTCTCCGCACCATGCACCGACTTGGATAAAACGAGATATTTGGAGGCACGGTGGGATAAATGTGTAATTTGTCTCCGCCGGTCAATAAAACCGAAAACAGATTTGGCTAAAGGTAACAACTCTTCAATTACTTTTACACCGTGGTGCAGGGTTAACGGTGGCCTACATCTTATCGGTGTAACAAACAAGTAGCGTCAGCTGCGTGTTTATGTACGTTTCGTGAATATTCTGTTCGTGATACAGACAGGCCATTGCGAGATGTGGCGCTGCATATTAGCATTCTGAAGAAACTGAAGTTATTCCATGGAGCTTGAAGTGTGCGTAGCCTAGACGTTTAATACGAATACCTTCTGTTTTTTTGTTTTACCACATCATCAGTAGTGGTGTCAGTTTCAAGCATGAAGTTGGGCCAGTCGTCTGCTCGACTGCGGATGTCCCGCGGGGGTGTGCCCAATGCGTCTCAGGTGTCTTTTGAGCGCCCACCCACCGTTTACCAATAAGACGAGACTTGTTTTCCATTCTTGTTTCCAGTTTTAGCTGTTCCTTCTCCGCCCTGCCTTCTCATTTTCCTCCCTTGTTTCTCCTATCGCCTTGTGGCCTACAGGAAAACAGGAAAGGAGTCGGAACTTTGAGCGCCTGTGATCTGTCCGAAGAGACAGGAGCGCCGAACCAGTCCTAAACCAGGAGTTTGCGTTAGGACTTACGTGCGTACAAGACTGAACGCCGGTAAGAACAGTTTGTTGAATGTCATTAGTGTGTGTTTGTTCTATCAGCTACAGAGATAAAATAAATAACAACACATAGTTTGTAGACATTGCTATTTATTTATATATGAAATATGATATAGATTTTTTTTTCAATATTTTTTGTTGAGTATTTGTTTACTGAATCTTACCCTGGGGCTAATAATAATAAAGCTCATGCTGATGTAATTGATTGTGTGATGTTTACTAGCTCTGGGATGTGCACTGTGATTCAACTATGCCTTGTCCACCCTTTGACTTGTGGTGGCATTCTCAGATGAAGAGGAAAAATACACCTTTTTGTAAGCCTACCATGTTTAGATTTAAACTTTTTCATTTCTGTTGTATTCCTGGAAAACATGTATACTGATTAATTTCTTTATAATCTTTCATTTTGTAACAAATATATCTCAAATATGGGCATATTTTATTTAGCTGTTTATTTATTTATTTTTTTTATAAAAAAAAACGCAATCTGTGAAAATGTGACATATTAGCCAATACCATAGTAATATATCAATAATAAACCAAGTAATACATAAGTACAATAATTATATTAAATATATATATAATGATAATAAAACCATATATTCCATTCACATAATATGTTGCATTATGTAAACCCAATCCAAAAATCTGTTATTTGTTTACCCACTGATAACAGCATGGTGTCCATTTGTGGCTGCTTGGAAGTCTTCGCTGCTTGGAAGTGAGGCTGAGCACCCAGGCAGGAGGTGTGGCCAAGACACCTCCCGGACGTTGGTTAAGTGACGTAAGCAGTTGTGTGACACACCGAGAGACTGATCTCTGTTACCCTTGTGCTGTATTGCATCTTCAAAGATGGTTAAATATCAATACTACCTTTTCCAACAAATGACATACTCATGTAATTATATGATGATGATGATGATGATGATACAAATAAGTTTTAGTAAATTCACAAATGTTTGTTATAGAAGTTTTCAGCATTCTAGTTAATGAACACATTTAGCGACACAACAGGGAATTAAACAGTTGGTTGAACCCCTGCAGCCCCACCTTCCTAAACACTCTCAGTGCTAACCCCTGCCACTATCTCTCTCTCCTTCTCTCTCTCTCTCTCCTTCTCTCTCTCTCTCTCTTTCTCTCTCTCTCTCTCTCTCTCTGTTTCTCTTTGCCGCTCGCCCTGCTGATTTTTCTGTTTCTGTGGTCAGGAAGTAGAGCTGTGCTCTATTAGAAGTAGGGTGAAAGTCATAGAGCTTCACATCCGCTGTGCCGTGCCATGACAAAAAACCTTCAGTGAACTGTAGATTATTTTGACAACTAAGCGGTGAGTCGCGTACAGCATAATATATTGGTTCTGGTAGGGGTTTAAAGGGTTAAACTATTTAAACTTTCTCTATGTTGTTGATGATGATTTATGTTATATGTAACTTTTATTTATATATATATATATATATATATATATATATATATATAGTTAACATTTTGCCCTGAATAACTTGAATATTTCGTATAAATATACAGACGTCAATATAGTTGAAATATGTATGTACTTTGACTCCTCCAGAAAAATAGAAATGTGTGTTATTGTTAGCCTAAGTTGTATTCCGCTGTTTAGAAGTGCGTCTGGCTCTCTATAATTACACCACGTCCCTGTAAATGTGGCAGCCGTGCTTCCAGGAAGAAATCCTGCGAGCCAAACAACTTTATTTGTTCTGGACAGTATTTTTAACAAGCACGGTTGTTGCCTAATGAAGAAACGTAAGGAAATAAGGAAGAAATAATAATTGTAATTTGACTGGGTGTGGTCCGTTGTTTCTTTAACTTTGTAGAAACTCTGTAAAACATTGTAGTTTTTTCTTCCTCTCTCCCTCCTCCTCTCTTGCTCTTTCTCCCTCTCTCTCTCTCTCTCAGACGTTTGTTTTAATGCTGGCACGCCCCCGTAGGGTGTGACCGACCTCAAGATGTTCCCACTCTGCAGAATGGCCGCCCTTCAACCAACAGACAATAAAATATTGTAGCCACTCGCAATTTGACAGCTCCAGTATCCCAACTCTCCCCCCTCCCCCCCCGACACGACGCCCATGAGCGAGGCGATGGAGGAGACGAGCTTGCGTCCCTCCCTCTGGGATCTGGGGCCGCTGGCCGTCGGCGGGCAGGAGGAGCTGGAGGAGAAGGAGGAGCTGGAGAGGGGGCAGAGCCACGGTGCCCTGGACGAGGAGCCTTCGCTGTGCGAGGGTGTCACCCCGGCTGGTCCCGCCCCCCACGCTGCTCCCCCCGCCCACCCGATCCAGAGCCCGCCATGGCCCGGGGAAGCAGAGGAGCCCTGGGAGCCGCTGGTGTGGCCTGTGTGCGCCGGACCCGTCAGCCCGCTGTCCTTCGCCACAGTGCAGTGGGACATGGCCGACCCTGACCACGCCCCCTTGGCTGGCCACGCCACCTTGGCTGGCCACTCCTCCGCGCACTCTCTGGCGCAGGAGGAGCAGAACGTAGAGGGGCCCAGCAGCACCGACGACATTCCTCTTCTTCTCTGCTGCCCGACGGAGCGCGCAGAGACGCTGGACGGTGGCGAGGGGAGCGGAGACGCTTCTCAGGTGAGGACATGGAGAAGGACGTTTTGTAGTGTGTGTGTGTTGAAGAGTGTGTTGTGTGTGTGTGTGTGTTGTTGTGTTAAAGTGTGTGTTGGTGTGTGTGTGTGTGTGTGTGTCGTGTTAAAGTGCATGTGTGTTAAAGTGTGTGTGTCTTTAAACTGTTCCCCTTGATTATGCATATGAGGCATGTGTGCTCAGACGCTGAACATCGCTGTTCAGGGTCTGAGCACACTGCAGGAGCCTGTGTCTCCTGCAGTGGCTTCCCTCAGATGTTCTGCACGCTTGTATAACGCGTGCAAAAGAGGAACACTGGATCATTCCTGACATGGCTACGTTAGCCCCACTTGCACTGTGATGACGTCACCTTCGCTTACGCCTCCATAGAAGCAAGACGTTTATCTCTGTTGCGGCGGGTTACGTAGCGGCTCACGCACGCAGCGCGTTGCTAATCGCCACCGCCGCCTCTTCCTGTCACAGGGCCTGTGGCGAAACATCCGATCACGTGACCGTGTGGATTCTGCACTGACGACACAGGAAGTGAGCTCTCCAGGCCACGAATCACTACAAAGTGACGCTGGTGAGTTGAATCTGTGGATTGGTTACCCCTCAACCTGGGCCTTGGAATGAACCAGATGGTTGAGAGCAGAGGTATAATACCTGTGTTTGTGTTTGAGGCGCGTGGAGCCACAGTCGCTCACACTGACGACAAACTGAGTGTTCAGATAGTACTGCTTGTGCCGGGGCTCGTTCGTAGGCTTCTGCGAGGAGCTTTGTGGTGTCAACCCAACCAGAAAGTGCTTTTAGCTCATCTATCATCAGCCATCATCTCACACCTCAGATAATGGCTGACAATCGATGATTGTTGATTTTTCATCAAATAATCAGATGGGCCTGGAAGGGGGGGGTGAATAAGTAAATATTTAAAAACCACATATGTCCCCATAGTAGAAGCTTCAGAATCCCTCAGTTGGCGAAATATGATTTAATCATTTATTGCGATTTAAATACTCAAGATAATTTTATCGTGGTGAATTTATATTATCGGAATAATATATGCATATTTTCACAAGTGACTTGGAAATTATTGTCTTGCTCACACATCTTTCCAGGCAATCACCACCATGGCTCAAGGTTAAAAAAAAAAAACATCAGGTTTGTAGAAATTCTAGTTTCAAAACACAAAGAATCACACACAAGTATACAGTACGTGTCACGATGCAATGCAAAATAAATGTTGTTAGACACTTCAATGTCCCCCAGGGCAGGCTCAGATGCTTTTTAAAACCTCCTTTGTCCCCCTGTCTGTCAAAGCCCTACGCAAGCTAGCCCAACAAGTGAACTATAGCTCACAAACCAGTTCCACCCGTGTTATGTCAAGATATAAAGTGTTGTGTCTCTGGCAATGTGTGTCCAGGCACCAAGGTCGTCTGTGTGATAGGGCACGTATGAAAAGCAAAGCTCACAGAGGAGACTGTGAGGGAGCATGTTGTTTCTATCTGAATATCTTTTGCTGTAGCATCTGCCACTGATCCCTTTCCAGTTACTAGTTGATAAACCACGACTCACCCAATTCACTACGTAGGTCCTTCTTGGTAAGACAATAGTGCCGTGCCCTCTTCTAAATCTATGAAATCCTCTCCTATATACATAAAAAACATAATAATAATAATGATAATAATAATAATAATACAAATAAATGTTCATTTAGCCTTCATACAAACACGAAACATGAAATTACAAATAAACACACAACTATCAAATGGATAAATACGTCCTCACTTTCAGACATCCTTGGGGTCGACTCAGAGGCTGAGCTGGAATGGACCTACCCGGACGGTACGGCCGATCCCGGGGTGTTGAATCACATCGGTGAGAAGATTCTGGATCTACGGCTGGAAGACGTAGAGCATGATGAGGAGATGGGTCAGGAGGAGCCACAGTCTCCTGCAATGAACGGGGCCCAGTTTGAGGAGGAGGATGAGGGTGATGAGGATGAGGATGAGGAGGAGGATGAGGATGAGGAGGAGCAGCAGTGTGGGACCAGTGTATCCTGTCTCATCAAGGGAGACCGTTTGAGTGACATGTGAGTATCACAGGTTAATAATAAACATTCAGTGTTTTCATCAGGAAGAGTGACATGATTGGTTATTATTATTAATTTGTTATGGTCTGTCTCCTCTATATAATGTCTCTGGTACTTCTCCCATAGAGTTCTATTGAGGACTCTCTAAGTGGTCTGTC
>JAODUH010050781.1:0-7500 GCA_027564835.1 Typhlichthys subterraneus
GCTACCGCCACGCTACTCAGAAATGTAGTTTAACTAGTAGCGTCGCTACAAGTAGCGACGCTACTGCCCAACACTGCTTGACGTATTACTGGTTATTAAAAGTAATTAGTTACGTTACTTGTTGCATTACTACATTACTTTCACACTCACTACCCTGTCTCGCCCCTTCTGAAAAATGACAACCTATTTAACCAGCTCATTTTATAATGTAATCCTCTTCATTGGAACAACAATTAACTTATGAGTCAACAATCAGCCAAAGTGGAAACATTGCAGCCTCTCAAACCAGATTATTGGACAGGATGGATCAATTAGCCTACCCTAAGTTTGCTAGGACCAGAAATCTTGTTCTTGTTAACGCAGCAATGCAGCATTACTTGGAATAGTAATTAATTACACTACTAGTTACTGAAAAAAGTTATAATATTACAGTACCAACACTGTCTCTGACAATGCATAACAGCTTTTCTTTGCTGTTGTCTCTTGTTTGGTGTTTGGTGTATTGGATTATATTAATATTATTAATATAAGTCTGCAGAAACAAGACATATTGGTAATTTAGCAATGTATTCATTTAACAAACAGGAGCGTCAGTAGCGTGTCGAAGAACCACAACAGCCTGGCACCTCCTCCTCATGCTGGTCACCATGGTCACACACTGCTGTGGGATGGCATCCCATTCTTCAACCAGTATTTGTCACAAGTCAGCCAACGTGGCCCAAGCTGACTCCACAGGCTTTCGCAAATGTCCTTACTTTTAGTGCGTAGTTTAAATAAGCCTGCAAAATGGCCGCCAACTAGTCCCCCGCTGTGTTCAGAAACTCCTGTCTAGCGCCCCCTGGCGGCCTGAGGTCACCATGGCAACCTGTCTCATAGGTTTGTTACACACTGATCTAAATTGACTTCTCTGAGAATTCTCAAAAATAAAGAAGAAGAAAACAAATCAGACAAGGGATATGACTGTTCCTATACGCGTACTGTATGCTCCCACCCAGCCAACATCAATTAAAGGCACAAACATGACGTACTGCAGCCTACTGGTACAGTGTGTAGTAAAAACACTGTGCAGGCAAGCAATTGGAACAACAAACCACATCAAACAGAGTAACACGCTCAGACATAAAAAAAAACAAGTCTTTCAATGTCAGACTTTCTGCACTGGTGTCCAATTACTGTACAGACAATACTATACGGTATTTGCTACTGTTCCTCGACACCAACTGGAACTACCTTATTTGTTATTGTCTTCCACATTGCTGTCCGTCTCACTGCACTTGGCACCTCATCACACTTATTAGCATGTAGTTAGCAATGAAAGATGTATTTAGGGGTGCTAAAACCCCCCCTAAAACAGGCCTGGCATGTCCCTGATGTTGAGTCTGTATGGCGTGTGCATAAGATGCACGTTCACACAGTTCACAGCCCCCCCCACACTACCCACAACAGACACAACACACTTTTACTCCGGTGACCTTAAGCTGCAGCTGGCATGCAGAGGCACTAGAGACCTGACAGATACCCGGTCTCTGGGCAGAGGAAGGTGGCCAGGGGAGGTGCCCCTTGGACGGGCACTGTGGTAGGGTTAGCGAGGCACCATTGCAGAGAGGACGTGTGGGGCTTCCACCCCAGGGCCATACTTAGGACTACCACTAATAGGATTCCCCACTGCTCCCTTGAGGAATGGGTTAAATGCAGAGGATGACTGTGCATGTGACAATAAAAGTTCCTTTCCTTTAATTTCATCTACTGCGTAGCTGTAAGTTCAGCCTGAGTTACCTCTAAGGTCTCACATACCTGCTGCATTTCAACAACCAGGCTACTCAACAACACAACAACAACAGAAACATGTGACTCTGCTGTCTTGACAAATGGGACAGTGTCTCACTAGTGGATGTGGTAAGTTAAAGGTTCAGGACCAGTCATTCTGGAGCAGGCTTGGAGAAAGCTCATCGGAAACGTACCGCCAAGGTTTGGAACAGTGTTGTGTGGTGCGGTCTGCACCACTTTGTTTGCGTTCCATTTACAGAGCCAGCCAGGGCTGTGTAGAAACACCTGATTGTTGTTTCAGCACAAAAACGGAGATAGTCGCTAGAATTGACAAAACGGTGTTATTAGCTTACAACTGCTGAATACACCTTTAAGGGAACGAGTAAAAAAAGAAAAGAAGAAAATAAATATCCTGGAAAACAAGGAGTGTGGCCTTGAATAGCGTCTGCCTCATGCAAACAGCACAACACGGGCATTTGCTGTAGGAATGCGAGCGTGAGGGACATCAGTAATAATGTAATCATGCTAATGAGGCTAAAGCCGCTTGTCAACTTCTCATGAGCCTGGGAGAGACGCAGAGCCCAGCGCACGGCAGGGATCTGAGCCAGAGCTTTGACAGCATTATTGAGCAGCGTCTGGAAGTGTGCACACAAGAAATGACACGCTCACAATCCAATAAAGGCGCTTTAATGGGCCATATTAAAATGAATATGCCAAATGATTCCTATCTGGGAACCAAAGGGTGAATCTGCTCTCTTTATTGATGCCAAACAGAATCTGTGGGGCAAATATATGATTGATCATCGTCATACTGAAAATGTCTCCCTTTCTTTTGCCTTTACTACAATATTGATGCAATTACTGTAGATTTCAAGAGAGCCATAAGAACATATATAAAAATATATATAGTACACACAGTGATATGGAATGTAATTTGGGACAGTAGAATATGGCTATTTGTTTAGTCTAAATTAGATTATTTCTTCTACACTTCACCAGCAGAGGGAGCCCTTATTCCACGCTTCCATTCCTTATTGACTTCTGAAACTCTAACTTCAACATACCTACCCCCCCCACCCCCCCGAAAATGAATTTGGCGTCCGCCGGTCTTAGACACTTTCTATTTGATGTTTTTCTTCTTTCAAAAGCACCGTGGTGTCTGACCACGGCGCTGCAATCTGCTGGCACAACAAGCTCTCCACCTTTGGTGAATTCTCTCTTTCTTCTCATACCAATTAGAGCGAGGCCATCTGATTGAGAGGCCAGCCGTCTCCTCCATCAGTCCACAAACCACTCAGGGGAGCTCATTAGAAGGGCTTGGGCGGGGTGGTGTATGTGTGTGTGTGGATGATACCACCATCCATCGTACAATCAGCCCCTATACATCCAAGACATGCCGGGAGATGGGAGGGAGGGAGGGAGTCCACAGGGTGGCCTCATGAACGAAACCACGACGACGGGCTCAGACAGCACCAACACAGTAAACCTCCGAAACTGATGTTTTACGTCGTCAAGCAACATGGATATTGTTTTATTGTTATATTTTCTTCTGCTTTGAGATGTCTTTCCTTTCCAAAGCCTGCGATAACGTGTCCCTGGCAGGCTTCCATAGGGAGGTGGCACGGGCACTGAGCTTTTGTCCCAGAAGCTGGAACACATCCTGACAGTCAGAGGACCAGACCTCATCCCCCCCCCCTCCCCCTTCCCCTTGGGAGATGCAGGGCAGTGTGCACATATGTGTATGTGTGTATGTGTGTGTGCACGTGTGTGTGTGTGTGCATGCGTGTGTGTGTGTATGTACATGGGCATGTGTGCATCTCTGTGTGTGTGTGTGTGTGAGTGCGTGTGTGTGTGTGTGTTTGCATGCATATGTGTGTGTGCACGTGCGTCCCTCTGCTCCCCCCGTGCACCAGCAGGGCTGGACAGCGTGTCAATCACATGGCCGTGCTGAGTCAGCATGTTGTGATTGGCACCCCACCGTGGAGCCGCGCCTGAAGATAGACTTATCGGATCTCCTGGGTCCTAGTGCATTTGGCCTATATAAATGGACAGACCCTCTGTGACGTCACTATAGACTGTATATATAAATATACAAACCCTCTGTGACGTCACCATAGACTGTATATATAAATATACAAACCCTCTGTGATGTCACCATAGACTGTATATAAATGGACAGACCCTCTGTGACGTCACCATAGACTGTATATATAAATGGACAACAACCCCTCCGTGACATCACTATAGACTGTATATATAAATATACAAACCCTCTGTAACGTCACCATAGACTGTGTATATCTACACAGTTTTAAGACCGAGCTGTGCTGTGCTGTAACTCCTCCCCTCTACATCAATGTATGCAGTTAAAAATAGATTTTTAACTGATGAGTTATACAAAAAAATTGCCCTCCCCCCCCTCCTCATACAGAACAGAGGCAGGCACAGCAGATGTTTGGGGGGGTGGGTGTGAGGGGGTAGGGGGGAGTGAGGGTGGGGGGGGGGGGGTAGGCGGGCTGAGGGGGAAATGGCTGTCAACACAGCCCATATTAGTATGCGAGCACAAACACAACAGCCACTCAGACTACACCCCCCCTCTGTTGTGTGGTGTGTACAAATGCCCCCCCACACTGGACCACCTGCCTGCTTCTTCCAACCTCCAAGCCACACCCCCCTACATAGCCACTAGACTCATAACACTCTCTGCCCATGCACTTACAACCAAACGCACTAGTCTCGAGGGAGCTCGGAACACACTTTCAGGTGAGCAGAATGTGCTCACACGCAGAGCGCTGGCACACGGTTGTGACGGCGTTCCTGTCAAGCACTTTGGTGGTGAGAAATGGTCTCATATAGCACAATTTGACTTGATTGGGTGTTGCCACTGAGCGGAACACAGCGGCGTCAAAAGCAGCTCATATTGATGTAGTGTGAGAGCTCATTTCAGCACCGCCGCTGTCGTCCCCCGAAAACAGATGAAATCAGGTAAGAGCTGCAATCACGCAGGAGAGTCTTTGGAACGGCTTTAAAAGTCATGCTGAAGCTGCTCTTGTGCTCACCATCCTCATCCATTAGAGCCCTCCATGCCTATTACTGCCTCAGCAGTCCATTCATAATAAGCCTATTCCTCTTCTCTTGGCATCATATTTACAAATCACGTCGTTTACGTGATCCATCAACCAGACACTGTGTCTTGGCTTAGATTGGCCTGAGACACACACACACACAGGCACTGTTTATACACTATGTCGACTTACACACACACACACACTAGTACTGTTTATACACTATGACACACAAACAAGTGGTATGGTTTCATTAATCATCCAGCTCCTTAATAAAACAGCCAGAATATTAATGTGTGTGTGTGTCAGATAAACCCCTGCTTAATACAACAACACACACACACACACCCATAATACTGTGTGTGTGTGTGTGTGTGTGGCTGACCCAGCCAGCTGCGCTGGGAGGCATGTAAAGCTAACCAGGTGTTAAAGGACTTTTCATTGAGGCCACGGGGTGACAGATCACTGCTCGGGGACCTGTGAGTGACAGGCAGCACTTCTGGCTCATTAATGGACCCCATCCCACAGCCTGAGCACCATAAGACCAATGGCGTCAGCTGAATAATGTCTCACCGTTACATATATATATATATACATATACCCTGTGTTGTGCTAACAGGCTAGCTTAGCACACGCAAATGCACTGTGTGTGGTTTCTAGGCTAGCACATTATAATGGAAGCCTTATCTCGTAAGAACACACACACACACACATACGCACGCACATGCACACACCAAGCCATGTGTGGGTAACTGCAACAGCAATACATTTTGTACCAAAGAGACAACCCCGCCCCCTTCCTCAACACTCTCTCTCTCTCTCTCTCCATCACTCTCTCCCCCTCTCTCCCTCTGCCTCCCCTGTCTCTCTCTCTCTCTCTCGCTCTCTCATTGTGGGGAACAATGAGGGCTGCTACTTCTCCTCTGGCTAGCTGGTTGGCTGGTGAAACGGGGCCAGAACACAGAGCTCTAACCCCCCCCCCCCCACACACACACACACACACACACCCCACCTCCTTCAGTGATCTCCTTCTCTCTCTGAACCCTCCTGTCCTACCATGCATTATTATGACAGCGGGAGCAACAAAGGAATTGCAAATGAGGAGAAATTGATTGGACTTTTAAATTGATCGGCCGCTCCCTGCCTGACACTGGAACCATGATGATGGTGGGGGGGCAGCTAGACTATTAACGCTGTGACAGTGCCGTAAAGGCCGATAGGGAAAACAGGAAAGGAGAGACACATTACAGCAGAGGTGCGTTCAGGACACATTTCCTTTGAACATCCCAACGTTATTAGAGCGTCAATGTGTTCCGCGAGAACCACTGCACCTCCTCAGACTGTTTGCTAGTGTCCGCAAACGTTTGCGGCGAAGTCAAAGCAAACCGGTTAGCGAACGTCCGCTATGTTCGCCAATTCTGAACGCACAACACCTTGTGTCTTGCCTGCTCCTCCTATTGTGTTTTCACACTGTTTCATGGTCTGACCATAGCTTGTCTTCACTGTTCTGTGTGAAGATGTGTTACTGTTGTGTTTTGTCACGGTGCGCTTGTATTGGCCACCTCGCTGGCCCAACCGGGTGGTGCTGGCGCTGTGAGTGTTGTCTTTGTCTGTAATATGTCTCAGTCAGTCGTTTGTTTATTTATTGTATCCCCCCCTTCCGCGTGTCCCTCTCCCCTCTAGGGGACACGTCCTAGCCAGGCCACAGTTGCAAATAAGAACACATTGTTAACTAATTTGCCTGATTAAAGGTATGAACTCGATCAAAACAAACGCACCTCTCTCCCTTCAATGCCATAGGCTGCTCCTTCAGAAGCTCCACAAACATCATTTGCATCTGCAATCCCTGAGCAAGTTTAAATACGTTATTCTGATATTTTTTGCAGCGGCGCCACACATTAGCATTGCTATGACCACAAGATATAAATGACAATATATTGCCTTGCTTACAGTATCGTATAGCCAGATTCTTGCAAATACACAGCCCTAGTATTAATAAAATGACACAAGTCAATGAGTAGTTCCATGGCTTTCACCATACTATTGCCCATTATTTATCTCTGGGGGGGTTAATGGGTATTTTGAGTATAATACATTAATTCCCAAATACCTATGATCAATGTGTATTTCTGCAGCAAACTGTTTTGGCGTAAATGGACAGGCCATTCATGGTAGATGTATCTGTCTGGGAGCTGCCTACGTCAGCATCCAC
Organism: Typhlichthys subterraneus; assembly: GCA_027564835.1. Classification (NCBI taxonomy): domain Eukaryota; kingdom Metazoa; phylum Chordata; class Actinopteri; order Percopsiformes; family Amblyopsidae; genus Typhlichthys; species Typhlichthys subterraneus. The sequence goes on from JAODUH010050781.1 coordinate 7,045, forward strand.
AGCAGAGTACCGTTGGTGACACGCCCACTTAAGAGACCAGAAGCGCTCCATTTCTGCTTCTATTGAAATGCATTACAACACTCGATATTCCAATATCTCTGACGCTTACGTCGAGCAGGCAGTTGTGCTTTTCCGCTGTACATCATTACGGGAGGAGCAATTCTGAAGAAGCCTTGTTCAGCTGCTCTCCATCACATGCCTGCAGAAGCTGTTTTGGGGTAATTATGCTCAAGGACTGTAGTGGGGGGGGGGGGTTGAACTCCTCTAGTGGTCGTGAGTGTGATCCACATGGGAAAGGCTTCTCCACCACCAGACCCGACCTAACAATGAGCAGGGGCCAATTAGTATCGCAGAGCCAGCCTTTACTTGGTGTATAAAGTCTGGGACACTGGTTAACTGCATCAAGTCCCGCCTACTTGACAGTAGACAATGACCAATCACATAACTCAATTACCA
>JAODUH010050781.1:12500-19005 GCA_027564835.1 Typhlichthys subterraneus
ACAGTTTAGAGATCGAACACAAGTGAGCAATACATTAAAGTGTATCGAGGCAAGCGTTGCGGGACCGTGCTGATCGAATACAAACAATCACGGCCCAAGATGAGACGCACTGACCAACGTATACGGCCCTGCCTGGCTGGAGGTGTCAGGTGCAACAGGGTGTGTCGAGGGACGAACGGCCGCAGGTCAGTGGCTAGAACACCGGCGTGGAGGACCAGGGGAGGTGGGATCTAGGTGCTGCAGGCCCTGGCTCTACAGCTAGTGAATGCTTTGGTTGATTACAAGTGCAAGGAAAAATAAACACACTTCTTGAGAAATAGATCGCTTTCTTTGTGCTGTAAAGTGACACTACTCTAAAAGTTCCTTTCACTACTAAATATATCGTAAACTTTGGCTGTTGCAATAACTAGGCAAGCTTTTCTTCAAGGACTAATACAGGCTTATCTTATCTCATTTTAGCTCATCTCATCTCATTTCATCTCACCTTATCTTATCAGATGTCCTTAAAGCCTTTGGTTGTCATAGAAACAAACAGCTGGCAAACAACAAACAATACACCACAACCAATCAATAACCAATAACAACCACCTAACTGCTGCGTTGCACAGAGGTTAAAGGTGTACTCCCTACCTTATGGTCCGTACTGAAATGCAATACTTCCACATCAGGTTCCACATGGCTCTGTTATCGCCCAGGACGATGGGGGCAGGCGGGGGTTAAGGGGGAGGTTACGCTCTCTGAGCGCAGCGTCCGTGGGAACAACCAACCAGGAGTCCGGGTGAGCGGAGGAGAGCGGCGTGCGCCACAGAGCCCCTCTCAGAGCGGATTACTAATCTGTCCTGCCAGAGGCTGCGTGCTAGTTCAGCCATGGGCGTCACGAGGAGCCTCGCCACACTGCGGTGCTCTATAGGACGGGAGGTGGAGAGTAGGGAGGAGAGCCTTCGCCCCGTATTACCAAGTAAGGCCTGCTGCTGGAGGGGAGGGAGAGAGAGGGAGAGGGAGGGAGGGAGACTGCTCTTAGGCTAGCACATGTTTGCATTCCACCAGAACCTGCCCGTTGCTTCAGACGAGAACTGTGTGGGAACGGCTTTAGTCTGAGATGGTTCTATGGGATCTGTGGGATCCTGACCTCAGACCAGACCAGGACCAGGACCAGACCAGGACAAGAGCAGACCAGACTAGACCAGACCAGACCAGACCAGACTAGACCAAACCAGACCAGACCAAGAAACATAAATATAACAGGACATTAGGCAGATACACAGTATATGCAACCACCACTGAGGTGCACATCTGAAAATATTAACAATAACTCATAATAATATCCTCAAAATTGTGTAAATCTCACAAGCCACTTAACTATCCCTTGGCATGTTTTGACTGGAGTCGTACACAGACTACTGCAAAAGACGGTTGTAAGCAAGCAGAAGCTGAAAGCTTCAGTAAGACACATGACGAAGAAGCTTTGGCCAGCAGGAAAGGAGATGCATCATATGTACTGTTCCCTTTGGCAGAACATTGTGGGGGAGCCTGGATGTCTAATGGGAAAACAACATTAACCACCCCACTGATTCTTTAAAGTTTCTGTCACTCATGACTGCTTCAGGGCGAGTCCCCAAAGAAACAAAGAAACTAACGCAAAAGTTGTATTGACCACACTGCAACAACACAAGCATCCCATGCTTGTGTTCTAGGTTAGACCTGGAAAGATGTGACACATCATTTTTCAGGAGGTGCCACTGGCCAAATAAGGTCTAACCGATTTTCCTTTGAGAAAAATGAATAGATTCACCCGACCACGGTCTATGATTAACTCATTAACTCGACTTACAGAACATGTTTTGTCGAAGGCCCAGATTCCCACTGGGTACGACTGGTGTTTGTCATTTATGAAACCATTAGTAAGCATTGTGATACATGCAAAATTGTCTCAGCAAATATTAAACACATCACTGGAATCACTCAGCAGCAAATGTAAAGCTTCGTAAAGCTCCTGTGATGTTTCTACATAATTTTACTTCGATATGAGTGCAGCTATGACAGGTTGGTATTAGTTTTACAAGTGTGGCATTCTTTAATTATCCATCCATCCATCCATCCATCTTCTCCCGCTTATCCGTAGTCGGGTCGTGGGGGCAGCAGCTCCTGCAAGGGACCCCAAACTTCTCTTTCCCGAGCCACATTAACAAGTTCTGACTGGGGGATCCCGAGACGTTCCTAGGCCAGTGTGGAGATATAATCTCTCCACCTAGTCCTGGGTCTTCCCCGAGGCCTCCTCCCAGCCAGACGTGCCTGGAACACCTCCCAAGGGAGGCCCCAGGGAACATCATTACTAGATGCCCGTACCACCTCAACTGGCTCCTTTCGACGTAAAGGAGTAGCGGCTCTACTCCGAGTTTGTCACTGATGGCTGAGCTTCTCACCCTATCTCTAAGGGAGACACCAGCCACCCTCCTGAGAAAAACCATTCAGGCCGGGTGTGGGAGAATTATTTTAAATAGTATAACCAAACCCTTGACAATGTGTTATGTGCATTACACACACAAGCAGCTGACCAAGACTGTTCAGCAGTTAGCAGCAAGCATCATATAATTCCTGGTTCCCCATGCAAGTCATTGCAAAACTGGCAAGAGCGCTTTGCTAATATAGCCTCCGGGTTGCGATGACAAATGCACGCGCGCAGACCAGCGCTCACCACAGCAACTCAAGGGCCTTGCAGCTGTTACGAGGCAATATGCAGCAACCAAACGCACATTGAAGGCAGGAGTTTAGCCAGATATTAGAACACAGTCAACGGGACCAAAAGTGGAACAGTTCCGGTCTCTTAAAGGTGGAGTCAAAGATTGTAAGCTAATACAAGCTGAAAAAAGTACCCGTTGTCCCTAGACAAACACAAAGTGGTGCAGACCGCACCACACAACACTATCCCAGCCTTGGCAATGTATGTCCAATGTGTGGTGTGATACGTATATATCACAATATATACGTATCACATATATAATATAATAATATATACATATAAGGGAGCAGCCTATAGCAGGGAGAGGTGTTTGTTGTTGAAATATGAAACATCTTTCTCTAGCATCGTTGACATCCACCTTGGAGTTAATTAAGTCACCATTCCAATGGAAATAATGACGTTTGGTAACGTTAAGCAGCTCAATATTGACTGCTTTGGGTGGGAGACATCTGGTAGGGGCAACACAACCCAAAAGACTGGCTTCAATCTAACAGACGGCTGCAGGACATGCAAACACGCACACACACACAGCATGCACGAGACTATCGGCAAGCTGTCTTGGCGTGCACACACAGCGCACGTATGAGGGAACCCCCTGAGTCACAGCTCAGCTCTTGGCGTCGCCCGTGCAGCAATTAGTGGCGCGCTAAACAAACACAACACTTCACACTGCCGCTGTACCGGGCCGTGACAGCGCTCACGAAGCACAGAATCAAGGCCAGAGAGTTGTTCTGCATTTATAAAGGCTGCCCCCTTGTGATAGGTCTGAGTCACAAGCAGGTATCTTCTGTCTTGATTCTGTAGCTAACTGAATATAATACTGAATAATAAATGTTTGGGAAGATTAAATAAATAAATAGATGTTGATTCGTTCATTTTGAACAACTCTTTGTAGTGACTCGGTACTCACAAGTGCTTTTTTTCAGTGATTCTTTCATTTGTGCTGTTCAAATGGTGTGCAGAGGGTTTATAAAACATGAGCCGCTTCTTTACAGGACATGATCACAAAATGTCAGCTATCAGTATGTCAAGAGGGGGACGGAGATACGGACACTATGACTACATAAAATAGTCTTCCCATCACTAGTACCACCTCCAGGCAGTTATGTTTAGCTAACAAGGCTCCTTTCTAATTTCAAGTCAAGTTTATTTATATAGCCCTAATCATACGGCAGTCTCAAAGGGCTGTACTGGTCCACATTTCTCATGGGAACAAACAACACCCCCTTAACCTGCTCCTCCTGTCGGGCATGTATAAAAAAAACTAAAGAATTGGGATGGACCACAGAGGGACGCTTGTGTACCATAGTAAAATGTTAAAGCGGTTCATCCGTTATAAAGCTGATGATTGGCCCCTCCTGCATCGCTGACTCCACCTTTAAATGGTCTATCTCTTTAGTTCTTTATACCACAGGCCTAAATTAACCAGTATTGTTAAGCACAGGGACATATTTCTTCATCCTTTATTGTTTTACGGATCAGTGTTATATTATATAAAATATGTGTTTTATATTGCAACACATGCGTTGCCGATCTATCAATCTCACTAGCACAAAAGCACAACTGCACAACTGTTCCATCAAGTTTGCCGTCGAGGTGAGGATCTGTCATTTGGACCGACAGCTTATTGAGGTTTCATCTTCTTGCTGCATGTCCCTTGAGCTTCACACGTACAGGAAGCTGATGTAAGAGCACTGCTAGCTAACTAAAGGCTGTACGATGGGAGATGATGTTTGGACTCTCATTTCTAGTGTTTTGCAAGAATCTTCTAAAGCAAATCTAATTTAATTGCCCTCAACTATAGACCAACTTAAAGTACAAGTGAGTGACAGTATTATAAGTGTAAATGAAGCTTTAGAAAAGCTCAAGGCTAAAATGACAAAGTTACCAACATCCACATATATACAATTACTCAGTGTCGCAGTTAAAATAGGTCTAATAATTAAAACAGCGCTTTGAATGAACACACGTCTTTGGTGAATGATGGTTTTCAAATAATAATTTATACACTGGAATACAGTATCAGCTGGGTTCCATCCACAACATCACAGTTAACCTTTGATTCTATTCATATTTAACGGTCCAGATTAGAACATGCCTCTGGACTTTGTAGTTCCTGATCAGCAAAGCGTTTCTGTGTGAAGTTGTCAGGTTGAGGAGTCTCTCTCGGCAATCAGTTTTGTTTACGATCATTCTCTCTAAACTGCATTTTTACAACCGCATCACCATGAGAGTACACAGTATGCACTGGGTGAACGGTCGACGGCCCTCCCGTCAATGTGGATCACTAGACCGTCACGTGAATGAACAGGCCTTAACCGAGGTTTTGTCCTCATTTTCTAGGGCTATTAAAGGATGAGGGGGATGGGTGGCCTCATGAATAAATATCACCCAAGTCACAGGCAGGGATATTCCTTCCACAGATATCAGATATTACAATATTTCATTAACGTTCCTTCAACCAAGAGGTATCTTTCCCCAACTGACCCCAGGGGTGCTTTTTTTTCATTTCACACACACACGCACACACGCACGCACGCACACACACACGCACAGAATAGGACAGGGGAATACTAGTGCTATAGCGCTCAGGTTTATTGCACCATGTTATTTGCTGTGACAGAAGGTGAACTGCACTAGCTGTGACAGGGGACCACACACACACACACACACACACACACAATAGGAAGTGGTGTCTGTTGTGTCGGGGCACACCAAAATAAGAGCGCTACCATTCAGTGTTAATCGGCCCCACTGGCTCACACTGTGATCCGCATGAAACAAAACAAATACCATCCTGATGATCAAGTTCAGATGTAGTGGGCAACCATTACAGTAAATGTAGTGGAAACACACACACAAGCACACGCACACACACACTACAGTTTGGCATCCGTTTAAATGATAGAAACCTTGCTAGAAGTGTTTCCATGTATGAATGACCAATGAATAAGGGTCAGAAAGTAAAGCAATAACAACAACATCAACAACAACAATAACAACAACAATAACAACATCAACAACAACAATAACATAAACAACAACAACAACAACATCAACAACAACAACATCATTAACAACAACAACAACAACAACAACATCAACAACATAAACAACAACATCAACAACAACACCAACACCAACAACAACATAAACAACATCATCAACAACAACATCAACAACAACAACATAAACAACATCAACAACATCAACAACAATAACAACATCAACAACATCAACAACAACAACATAAACAACATCAACAACAACAACAAAATCACCAACAACAAAAACAACAACATAAACACAACAACAACAACATAAACAACAACATCAACAACATCAACAACATAAACATCAACAACAACAACATCAACAACAATAACAACAACAACATCAACAACAATCAACATCAACAACAAACAACATCAACAACATCAACAACAACAACATCAACATCAACAACAACATAAACAACAACAATAACAACATCAACAACAAAATCAACAACAACAACAACATAAACAACATCAACAACAACAACATAAACATCAACAACAACAACATAAACAACAACATAAACAACATCAACAACATAAACAACAACAACAACAACAACATCAACATCATAAACAACAACAACAACATAAACAACAACAACATCAACAACAACATCAACAACATAAACAACAACAACAACAACATAAACAACATAAACAACAACAACAACATAAACAACAACATAAACAACAACAACAACATCAA
>JAODUH010050791.1:0-19004 GCA_027564835.1 Typhlichthys subterraneus
AATGAGAAGATAAACACCATCCATAAACCCAGCGACATCAAAAACAACCGTTGTCATGATAGCAAAAACAACCAAACTAAGAAAACTTTGGAAAGTTTTGTAATCGACCCAGACTGGAGAAAACGACTGAGATTGGAGCCTCCAACCGGAAGCGACCCAGATTGGCGCGATGCAGCCAGACTGTCTTGGTCAGTACTGATGCTGGCTAAAATTGAGATGTATAAGTGTTTAAGGGGCGGGGTTTACAAATCCAATTTGGCAATAGTCCCACATTAGTTCCACCCTGATGAATCTGCAGCATTCTCAGTATCTTAGAGATGCAAAGAACTTGGAGAAGAACAACCATGTGACATGTGACATATCCCTTCATATAGGGAGGCTGTGAATCTATTAATACATCTCTGCATGCTTTTGATGTAATTTGCAGAGAGAGCATATGTTCATATTTTATACAAAATAAACTCCAGAAAGTGATTATATCATATTTGTCTTTGAAAAAATAATGTGTCAATACAAATTTAGTGATTAGTTTGATCACGTCTGTGACGAGAGATGAAACTTTTTAAAGAGACAATAGATACGGTTCAAATTTGTGAAATGTATATTCCAGAACACACTTCTTTCATATGTATTTTTGCTTTAGAAGTGATTGTAGTTTTTGCAACTTAAACGGTTTGACATATGGCAGCATACAGGTGGACCACAGTGATTAATACAAATGATTTATAAAAGTAAATAACAGTCGGTGCTCACCTCCCACACAATGCCAAAGAGTGATTTAAGATCTGCAGCCCACTGAGGTCCATGAGATCCTCCTCAAACAGATGTTCCTGACTAATTATCTATTGTAAACGCAGAACCCACAGTGTTGCGGTTATACTTTTGACTTCCTGGGGGAGTGTGGTCAACCCCTTTTCATATCCTTGGTTTGCTCTTCTTTTACCTGGGGTACTTCTCCATCTGTGAAAGGGAACCAAATGCACAAGTCTCACCCAGCAACATACTGTACTGTACAGCGCAATACTTTCCACTTTAGCTTTCAGTTTAAACTGCGAACATCCCTCTATCCTGCTGTTAAAAGTGTTATGTAACAGTAAAACAGCTGTTTGGTTTTTTTTTGTACTTCATCTATCTTTATAAAATCAACAATGTCAGTGATAACAGACCTAAATAATTAGCATCCATGTTTATATCCCTTAACTTAAGGTCTGGCCACTAATGGTATAATTCAACATTTATTCAATGAATAAAATGCATTTCCCTCATTTCCAAGTCATAGAAGTGGAAATGTGTTCATTCAAAGCTACTGTAACTCAGTATGCTATTTAATGCTATGTGAATCCCTTATCAGAAAGAATTTAGCCTCAGAGATGAAAATTAGGCTTCTGCTCTTAACACCGCTTCCTGCAATGAGCATGTTGGCACATTTATGTAGATGAATAATTCAACAAAGGCACATTTACAAGCAGAGAAAATCGAAACATCGTGCCTACTTCCACAAACACTGCTTCTATATTTTAAAAGGGTGAGGTCAGAAATGACAAAAATTTGATTTTTTTTTGTACATTTTTTTGTACATTTTTGTACATTTTGTACACGACGACGGACTACCTGATTCTGTCAATAGTCTAAAACCCCATTGGTTCTAGCTACTGTAATGCCTTAAAAACAGAGACACATCTTCAGCTCTTTAGGCTACACTGTGGCTAGATTTAGATATGTGCTATATCACACCCTGGGCTCAACGTCCATACATCAAATAAATGCAGAACAGGCCACTGCAGTGAAAATGTTGTCCTGACAAGACATACAACAGCGCACAATCTGCTACCCTTGTTATTCAGATTCAACTGTGATCGCTGAGAAAGTGTTAGTCAAACAAGATGTCAACGAAATCATTCAAAGGGTGTTGATGTTACTGTCTTTAGCTTCACAGTCCCGTGGCTGAGCTTCTGTCACTTCTGGCAGATGTTCTTCAGAAAGAGAGGGCACAACCTCTTCCACATAGTGTACATGTACTGTAGAACTATAAAGGGATAGTATGCTGTATATATCTACATTACATTATATTCATGGCTGTTCTATGAGTCAGTGTACTGTTAAGTGTGTTCTTATTATACAGTAGGAGTGCAGAACTGTCAAAACAGTCACTGAAACAGTATTGTTGTTATTAATAACTAATCTCACATATAGCCTATATCAATATCAACCATATTATTCTGTGACTGTGATTCTTAAGAATCACGGTGATGATGACGACAAGTGTCTGTCATTTGACAATCAGGTGATCCCAGGAGATATGTTGCCAAATATCTAAAATGGAACCAAAAGCTGTAAGATCATGCAAATATAGCTGGTTTGATCCAGGGTTGTTGGTTTGAGTCTGAATCTCTGTCACTACAGTACATTCTATGTGATGAGAGATGGCACAGTGTTAATATGAATAAGCCGGACATATCAAATATCCAGTAAAATATGTAATATCAAATAACCAGCCAATGGCCTGTTACATGGCATGTCATGAACTTTTTTTTTACTTATAAAACAGCTCACAGTTTGAGAGTCCCTGAGCTAAGGATCCAGTTCCTTATGATTATGTTTGGGTGCGACGGCAGTTAAGTTGATGTTCTGACTTGGTCCACAAAGGCCTCAGCAGCACTCTCCATTAGTTTGGCTGATTCAGGGTTGTTAGCCATTTTTAATTTCCCATTAGACTCACAAAATATCTATTCATGTTCTCTCACAGGTAACTCATTAATTAGCTGTGATACTTACGAGACGTGAATGAGGGCCTCTTGCCAAGAGTTGGTTAACATTTCATGCATAAAAGAAACAGAGACTGAAGCAGATGGTTACATTAGGGACTGATACATTGGCACAATGCAGTGTGTGTGTGTGTGTGTGTGTGTGTGCGTGGTGCATGTGTGTTATACAGTAGTTTGAGTATAGTATTTGTTAGGACATTAAGGAAGGAAGAAAATGTCCTACTGTGTCTGACATTCTGTGCATATACAGTACTGTAGTAAATGTGCGTTTAAGTGCGTGTCGGTGGGATCGGGTGTTCTACTCACAATATCATAGTTACTGCACTTTGTTTATATAACAAAACATAATAACATTAAATATAGTCATAACTGCTACAATCCCTGCAGCTATAGTCCAGCAGTCAGGTCAAGTAAGAGTTCTTTTAACAGACCTTGAATGCTGAGCAAGCTGCATGTTTTGACACAGTTTGTAGGACAGCGCAAAGCAGTACTTCAACATTGAGCAGAATACATTTCTGCTCACAGAGTTGGACACGGGGAGGCCTAACAGAAGGCTTGCTTGGCCTAGCACTGCAGGACCATACTTTCATTAAATTCATAGTGAGTCTCAGCGTGCTTGCCTTTGTTCAGGCAGTAATCTTCACAGTGTTGCCATTTTTCACCTCCGCAACTTCTGTATACATTTGAAATATAGCTGTGTGGTTCCATTTTCTATAAATCTACTGTAAAATACTGTAACTTGCCTCTGTAGCAGAGTTAATATGTGAAATAATTTCACAGTACATGCCTCTTGAAGTGCAGATTAGGCAGAAGTAAAACTCTTGTGAAATAAAGCGCATCCAAGACCAAATGACTTTTAATATATTGTTTTCTGAATAAAGCAAAGGAAAACCCTGGTGATGTTGCCAAAGTGACTATAGACTAAAATGACGTGTTAACCTTTGAGCATCCAAGGCACAGTTAAATTTGCTCTGTATTGTAAATAAGAGAATATCTAGGATGCCAAGAGTGAAAGAAAAATCCAAAGTATGTCAGCAGTTTTTTGCCAACCTTACAATGCCATAGCCAGTGAATAAAATTATCTAGCCATTGTTTCATCATCTCTTCTACAAAACAAGTCCAAGGATGAGAAAAAGAAGAAAGTATAACATTGAGATGGCTGTCAGATTGATGCAGAAAGATAGTGTGTCTTGCTCAGACACAAGCCTTTTCAGGCCTAGAGACATTGCAATTATAGCATCTATTGACATGTGTTTCCAGAGTATGATCAATTGCAGTGAAATAATGACATCTCTGTGTTGTTTTGACCCATGTATGGTGAAGGCAATTTATTACGTGTGACAGCAGGCTTGCAAGGGACACCTCAGCTGTTGTGTGTCAGAGATCAGGAGAGAGCTCCTCAACAATAGCAGGAGAAACTGTGGAAGGTCAACACTCAGAAATCCATAGGAATAGGGAGTGCCTTCCAAATAGTTCCCAAAAAGTAGCATAACTGTATATTGTCACATAAAACCTGCCAACAAAAGGTCTGTATTAATATGATGAGAATAGAGACACAGCACATTTAAGTACCACCCACGCCGGGAGGGAGGGGGGGCATTCCATAGCTCTCCATTGACTTTGAATTGCATTAAGCTAAGCTAATGTCATTTTCGACTTCTACCAGAAAATTGAAACCAAACTAAAAGCTGTTGTGTGACAGGATGCACTACCCATAAGGTAAAGAACCCTGAAATAAGTTTGCTAAACCTGTCCAACCGAAAAATCTGGCAACAATGAGGCATTATGGAGCATTATCATGGAAAAAATAGGTCAACTGGAATCCTGATACTTAAAATGCCTATGTGTGGTGACTGGTTGACATAGCGTGCCAAAATAATAATAACAATTATTGTATAAGGTAAAGCATTTGGAATATCTATACTATAGGCGTAGTGTGTCTTTATTGCATGTATCCAGTTTGGTCTCCATAGGCGTTCGCCATGGGGATGTTGCCTACCCTACTGGTATGACCCAGCATTAGGCTGCAGACAGTAAATGGTATTATTTATTTTTAAATAAAATAGTAGGCTACAAGATTTAAATTAGAAACTGAAAACATAATGTAGCTAAATCCTGCTGTTTTCCGATTTCACCCGTTATTGTTAATGACACAATGTTGGATGGATATTATTAAAGTGGTCTCTGATGTTATGATCAGCTTAGAGCCATGTGGGTCAGCTGTCCGACAGACCCGCCCATGGGTGTGGCTAACTCGCTTCTGGCTAAAGGTCCATTAACCATTATCATACTGTACAAACGGTATACGTTTGCTAATGTGTTTGTGTGTGATTTGTCTTCGAATCCTATGTGTATTCAGACAAATGATTGTGTAGCAAAAGCTCCACAATCATTTTTCGGGTTTTGCCCAAAGACCTCTAATAAAGGCCAAGAGCTGTAAAGTAATATCTTGCTTGTATTGAACTGGACTGCAGATTGAACCAATGATTGCCAAAGGGTGTGGTTTACACCAAATACTCCTCAAAATGAATTCCTCACTTGCACTGACACATCTGTATTTGGCTGTGACAGAGACAAATGGGATAGTGGAGGACAGTAGAAAAAGTACTTCAAGTCCTCTCGCTAGTTCGCAGAAAACAATCCATCACCAAGCCACCAACTCTTCCATCTTGCCTGTGCAGCGCTTGATTCCTAATCGCGATTGCTTGTGGTCTTATTACTGCTTTCAGTAGGATAAAGTTCAGGCCCAGAAACCCATACTTCTTATAACAAAATTCCCTACAGATAAGCAGAGGATAATTGCTAGAAGTATTTTGGCAAAAGGTCCATCAGCTACTTTAATACTTCCTCTGAGATAAACAAATAGAGCCTGCACTTTTAAGTTGCCTTGTGGCATGCATTGTTTGGCTCATTGACTGTTTAATAAAATATATTTACCTTGGCTTAGTAAAAATAACATAAAACATTGAATAACCTTCCACACATTTGTAATTGACCTGTCAGAAATGTGTGAAGTCTCCAGGGCTTCCATCGCTGTGTATTTGTCAAATGCTGTCATGCTTAATTAAAACTCAAATCACATCGTTCTGCCTTTTAATGGGTTGGCGTGCTTTTCCATTAGAATCAAACGATGTATCATTTTGTGTGCCCAAACATGACTTAGCTTTGCTTGGAGGACATATGCATACAGCTGAGACAGAGCCATCGATTTGCCCTTTCATCTGAAGTCTTTTTGAAGAGGTTGTGCTTTGATACAGCTTTTTTAGACTGTCTTTAACTGTGATGTCTCCATAGAAAAATCTTCACAATTCTTTCTTTTTCTGATAAGCCCCATGAGACTTATCACCATAGATGTCACAAATGGAACACATTCCCATCACTGTTGTGTGAGTGAAGCAATGAGAAATAAAGGCAATTTTCATTTCTTTCTTTAGACATCAACAGAGGGACATCTAAATAAAAACAAGTGCAGGGCTGTCATGGCTGATGGGTAGCGACATAAAGAAAAATGAAGAAAGTGGACAGTGGTGATGGGATTCTTGCTAATTCCACCGCTGTCTGCTTGCATTTAAGTGCTCATTTATCTGAGGCAGGGTGCACTCTGTTGTCCTACTGGGCATTGTGGGTGAAAACTGACATTTGCACTTGTGACTGCATTGAGAAGTCACCAGCGGTGTCTCAAGAAGTAATGTGCAGAGAGCACAGTGTGTGTGTGTGTGTGTGTGTGTGTGTGTGTGTGTGAAGGCAAGAGAGGGAAAGAGAGAGAGAGGAGAAAGAGCCAATACTGAGGTCCCTTAGTTGGCAGGCCTCACAACTCTCTAGACACAAGAGTGATTCTATAACACTATTTAACAGCAACTGGATAATGACCTTCAAAGTTGACTGTGAATGCCATTTGCGTGTTCAAATATGATCTATTACATTTCGGTTAATTGAGTTATCCTTGCCAATGATTAATGGAGCCCTGGTTCCATTTTGTTTAACGATTAGCACTGATTTGATACCAACGATGATTTAGACATATTTTCTTTTCCCTCAATTAGAGTAATGTCATCAGCGTTTACAGAGTACATCTCCGCATGCGGAAAACATCCACTGTAATTGCAAGCTAGACAATGAATTTGCCTCGCAGTAAGTCAGTGGCGAATGAACAAAGGGTTATGTTTGTGTCATTAACTTGGAGCAATTGGCAATTTATGTGCTCGTGTGTTGATGCTGTGAACATCATCCACAGTGCATATTCATTAGTGAGGCCACACAATTCACGGAGCAGGTAGTGTGAACAAAGGTGAACGTGAGGCTGGACCCATGCACTTACCATCCATCATTGCCTGCTGGAGGAATGCGTGTGTGTGTGTGTGTGTGTGAGTGTGTGTACGGCCTGCATTGGCGTGCGTGCATAGAGGGCCCAGGGAGATTCTCCACTCTCAGTAAGCTCCCCGCTACACCTGAGGCGTTGACACCTCCTCTCTCCTGGAGCTTTGTCAATAACCCTTCTGCCACCTCCGCTTTGCCCAGAGGACAGAACCACTCGGCTGGCTCATTGGCACAGTAGACCCCCCTTCCACACACACACACACACTCTCTCTCTCGCGCCACCATTAATCCACTCTTTTGGCAGACAGAATCCATCTCCCTGTGGCACCTGTTTGACAGAGGGTAAAAACAGGGATGAGATAGCGCAGCTCGGATCAATCGCTTCGATCTCCCCCTGCCCATCCCAGCAGTCGTTCATCAGCTGCTGGTTGTTTGCAGTTGGGGGTGGCTGATTGTTGGCCCTGACTCCTCCCATTCACCTATACTAGATATGGCTCAGGCACACATCTAAAAAATGAAAGAAACGTTTCACACAAATGAAAGGTAAAGTTATAGTGCCCGCCGGACTCCACTATTTGCATGTGGGGGGGGGCACTTTGAGATTTGAGTTGTGGAGGTATTATAAAGACGTCATCAGGTTTTCCTTTACAATTACTCAATTGAACATTTGAGCAATTTTCAAAGTCTATCCAAATATCATAAAGTCTTAACCGTGTGCATTCTAAACAATTCATTTGTAAACTGTCAATGCAGGGAATTTGTTTAGTCCTGTTGTTGTCAGCATGACGACCGACCAGCCAAGGAGAAAGATTTGCCTTTGTTGGGCCACTGAACTTCTTTACATTACCAATAACCTGCATTGCCCCACTGTTCTTGTCCCTCCCTGTGGCCTCTTGGATGAAATGATACAGCACCTGTACCGCAAAGGACACTAAAACCGCAGTTATTGCTGACAGGTTGGGACGACAGCTGTGAAGCTTGTCCTCTGTGTGTGTGTGTGTGTGTGAGCGTGTGCGTGTGTGTGTGTGTGTGTGTGTGTGTGCACGACCTGTAATGCATTGCGTCTATAGACTGATTGGTACGAGGTGGAGCAAAACTTTTCTACAGGGGCTTCAAGGTGGAAGTTGGTTTAAAGACAAGTAGTTCTCTGAAGGCAAGGTATGTTACTCCATCCATATGCTGAAAGGTCATGGGTAATTAGATCCGCAGTGTTTTGGCTACATTAGTAGTTCATAAAAAAACATGTTGTCTTTTTTCAACAATTAAAAAAACAACTGCATGGCAGGAAACAAACGGCTTATACAGGAACACATTATTTATAATATGGGAAATACAGGTTGGGCACAGTCACATATTAATGGACACATCTTTCAAAAGTCGACTGATGGAAAAATGTGAAAAGTTTCAACTGGGGATGAAATATCAGGCCCCTATAAGCAATCGAGCAGTACGTAAATCAGTGCCACCCTGACATTCTTTTCTTCTGTTTCTGGAATGTGTGGACGTTACAAGTTTGCATGGATGTCAAACCATTGTATTCCTGCATGCTGAGGCACCTATACATGCCCTTCTGCAACTCTGAGTGGGCCATCAGCATATGTAGCTGGCTGTGATGTTCACGCTTTCACAGTGTGCTCTGGTTGAGGTGAGAAAACTGGGGAAGTGTTATAATGTATTATATCAAAAGTGAACTCAGAGGCATGGCAGGTGAAAGTGTTTCAATGTATCAAAATAAAAGTTATAAATAAAGCACACGGTTGGGAATGAAAAAGAAAGGAACTTGTTTTATTGTGACATACACATACATGAAATTCATCCTCTGCATTTAACCCATGCCTCAAGGGAGCAGTGGGCAGCCTCTGTGCAGCACCCGGGGACCAACTCCAGATTTAAACTAGTGTCACTGGTCAGATGGCACTGACTGGAGAGTTAACCTAACATGTATTTTGTTAACGCCATGCTATGAATGTATGCTAAGAACTCCACATTGCAACAGCTACTGTATGTCCTGTCTTGGTTCTGTTTACCTAAGCAGTATAAATCCTTGGTGACGTGCACATAATAATATATGACTGTAGCTTAGGTGAGATCTCACATAGCCAACACAAATGCTTAGCACATCGACACACTTCAGGCCAAAACACTGTTGACATAAACTGGCAGCAGACCTTTTACAGTGTAACAACTCCCAGTGTTACCTTTAGTGACATAAGCAGGCTTGTCTAACTAACACAAAATCAGTTTTTCTTCCAACAGCTGAAGCATGTACAGTAAAGGGTTCCTTCAAAGCATTAGTTCTCAACATTTTCTGACCCATGTACCCCCAAAAGCTATTTAAAACGTATTATAAAATAATGTTATTAGCATTAAGCATATCATTTGATAAAACATGGGACCAATGTATAAATACTATTTTGGCTAACAACCCATATTATTTAATTATATTATTATCAAGAAGATTATTGTAAAAGCCCGACAACGTATTTTACTCCGTCAGGGGGTTATAATGGTGATACTGTATGTATTGATTTTTAGAGCTCATGAAGGCTTACTGTATGTATTCAATGACTATGATTGTGTACTTCAAATTGATAAAAGGTCTGATATATTTAAAAAATACAGAGCCCTGAACCCCAAGTTAAATAATAGGCCTAATAACTTTTACCATAGTTTCTCTTTTATTTTTCTTTCCATTTATATGCTAAGCATTTCCCTGAGGGGGTTTTACTTTCTCTTTAATTTCAGCTATCCCTTTTTAATCAATTTCCCTATGAATGCCACTAATTCTTGTTCCATTTTTCATGAGTGTACATGCGTGAATCATCAATTATTTGATGGCATAATACAAGAAACAGTCAAATATGTACACTTGATTAAATTAGTCTTTCCACCTGAGAGAATTATGTTCACAAAAAATAAACAACTACAGTGAAGTGTGTTGTTCTGCAATGAAGGCATATGTGTACAATTGTTTCTTTAACTTTGACTGTAAAGATCACAAATAATGCAGAACGTATGGCCGACCGAAAGATAGATGGAACATACAGTAAGTAATTAAATGAACAGATGTACAGTAGGCTAAATTGAATTTATAAGATGTTAAGAGGTGCAAAACATATAATTGAATTTAACAGTAAAGGTATCACTTCTAGCCTTGTACAATAAAGCGATAATTTGAATGTGAGAATGAAGCTCTAAATAGCTGTGCTGTCAATGATAATATGAAATACCCAAAAGTCACAGCAGGGTGCAATTGTAAAATTAAAGAGTAATGCACACTCTAGGAGATATTCCGTATAAGACGTTTGACTGCTGAGTTTAGTTGCATTAACAACAGAGACACTATTTATGATGTTCTTCTAGTAGGTTAAGGACTTTTACACCCACACTTGATTTTATTACCTTCAGCATTCATAGCCTCTCATTTGACACATTCAGTTTCCAAAACCAGCTTACTCAAGAATAAACTCAAGTTAATGCGAAAACGAAAAGCAGTACATTAATTATTATGTAATAATGTTTAAAATAACCTAAATATTTGAATGCCTCATGTTATGGACATTTTGTACGTAGTGCACATATTTATAAGCATAGCACTTGAGCAGAATAAATGTTTTGCCTCTACCCTGAAATCCCTAATTTGGAAGAAATACGTTCATCAAAAGCTGCATCACCATTCTGTCTAAATGCAAATTTGAGGCATGTGATTGGTCAAATGGATATGCAGCATTTGTTTTGTACATCACACATCCGTCGTGGCCAGCAATTACACTACAACTGAATTGGTCATGTATACTGTATACTATAACATTTTACATTAGCAGAATACTTGAGCAGAATTCCTGTTTTGTCTCCAGTAACCATAATATAACTTATTTTGAAAGAATTACTTTCATGAGAACCCACCTTTATATTCTACTGCCCCCAGTGGCCAAATAAGTGTCTAGCTAAAGGAGTGTCGGACCTTGCTAGAGCTTTGTCATGCAGCAGCCGGCTGCCTCCCTAATACACCTGACCCCCAGAGAAGGGTCCGGAGTCCTGCCAGAGCCTGCTGAGAATACAGATCAACCCACAACATGTCCTGAACCCTGGCCCCTCCATTCATTACTTCTCACACACACTTAGCCAGGGAGTGGCCATGTTACTGAACAGACCCCTGGATCACCACATTCACAGACTTCAAATGAGAACGTGGTTGGTTTTTAGCACAGATTGAGACACTAGTTTAATTATGAACCAGTTGGCTTTATTATATTTGTGTTATCTTCTGTAATTGGTTAATTCAACAGCTTGAGGAAAGTGGATCCATCTCGTATAGCATTTATAAGAGTTAATAAAAAGCTCTCTAGTGTGTCAGCTGAACTAATTACCTACAGAATGACTAATTCCACAGTCAATCAAATGGATCGTTTATCAGTTACTCAGTTGCATCAGTTTAATAAAACATAGACAGTGTCTTGTTAAACCTTAATATCAACAAGAAGCAAATTAAATTACTGAACTTCATTTCACAATGCATCATATGTTCTTCATTTATGTTAATATTGATTAATTATTCACCATTTGGCCTATTAGTGTAATATATATTGTTATAAATTAGCTTTTTATAGATCTTTAATCCCAGGTGGAAAACTCCAGAAAATAAAGAATATATGGCAAATTATAAAGTATATTTAGTATGAATTGTGAATACATATTTTAATATTTTGTAGTGTGCCTCCAAAAATACAAAATAAAAAAGTACAAAAAGTTTTGTAATACACAGCACAATAGTGTAATATAATTCTCTATTGACAGTGTTTCCCTGCAGAGAAAACCACTGTGCACTGCTGAACCGGACCTATTTAAAAAGATATCAAGGGGGAAAACCAACATGGTATTTCCGCATTACAACAAAAGGTGCTAAAAACATATCAGAATTCCCGTCGATTTCTCTGCATAGCCGAGCCAGCTGTGCCACTCGGAACAAAGCCCACTCCATCATAATGTGCAGTATCACTCTGGATTGAAGGCCCTTATGATGAATAATCATAGCATGGCTATGGAACGTGGCGCAGTACAAAACAAAGACAGAGTGATGAAAGGAAGACAACAGAGGAGAAAACAGGTGTGTGCTGTGAATTATACATCTGGCGATATGCTAGCATGCGGCAAATAAAACATTCCAGCCTGCCAAAATTATTCCTATTCCGTCTGGCTTTCTGATAAGATGTAATCAGATGAATCTATCAGTGGAGGGACTGTGCATCGGTTACAGTTAAACCAAGCTCATAGGATAGTGCGGTCGTCATATTCGAGGAACATGGCACGTAGTCAGATTCAAGCTAGCGATGCGAAGAACCTTTAGGGTATTTTGCTAATCATGTTACACCATGTTGGCGAATAATTAGAAGCTACACATGCGCACATGCACAGTCACACGCAGTAACTTTCATTACACACGCACACAAACAGCTGTCTCTGGTGTCCTTGCTTGGAGCCGTGCTCCCTGCGCAGTGGGTCACAGAGGTGGGGGGCAGCTAGACGTGAAACTCCTCCAGCCATGTATCTGTGAGCGGTGCTGGCCCCTGACACCCCCCTCAGGCCCTGGTAATAAAGCATGCTACTTGTGGGCCAGGGCACCTCTGGACAAGCTCATGAAGAGTGCTGACACCAACAGCATCTTCCCAGCCCCCTCCCCTCCAAAAGAAAAGACGGAGATTAAATTCCTGCGATGATTGAATCTTTCCCTTCAAGGCCCTGCCTATAGGAACAGCACAGGTGCACATGTTCAAACACTTTCACCTCTTTATTGTATTGTTTGCACAAGGATTTATTGGATCAAAAACCTTTTTCTTTTGAATCCTGAAATCTTCTCTTCTGGGCATACACGAGTTACGATAACGTGGCATTTCTGGTCACAAGGGGGTTGCCAAACAAGCATCCTCGAAAAAAATATCATAGGTTGCATATGCATGTGTGTGCGTGCCTTGCCTGACAGAATGGTAGTGCAACTTTTTGCTGAAAGTAGTTCCTCTTAAGAAAAGGACACTTTAATGTGCATGGGGTCTTCTGCTCTCACCCACCAAATAAACATGAGGCGTAATGCCGAGTCAGCGTCAGTAATTGCTTGGCTTTCATGTGCTTATGCTGTGATCTGAGTGTGATCATCCATTCCATAAGCGAGCTGGAATGAAATGCTTCTTTTCTCACGACACAGGTTCCTAGAGATCGTCAATCCTTGTTTAATGTTGGATTATTCAGCCGTGGCAGAATTGGCGTGCAGACGTGTTTGTGTGTGTATATGTCTATTCGCTCATTTTCGACCGTCTGTTTCTGACTATGTTTGTTCTCGCTCGCAGGCGCCAACCGAACGTACATTATGCTGTGCTGGGCCTATGCTGTCTGCAGCTGGACCTCAGCTACCCTTCGCCTGCCCTTGACAGATCACATGGATATCTGCTGTCTACTTAAGTAATAACACCTCCCATCAAGTTAATAGAGGAGCTCGCAGGAGCCGCCTTAGCTCTGCCTGTCTATCTTTCTCTCTCTGGGATGTTTACACCCTATCTTCAGCCGTGATCATGTATTCAGTGGGGATTTGATAGAAAGGGGTTGGCGGGATGGGATATAAGCACTCCAAAGGGAAATAAGGGTCAGCTCTTTAATCTGTCATGCTGGGGATATCTCCAGACGTATTCAGAAAGAGGAGGTGGTGTCATTGTTGTCACGGTTGGGCCTGCCCGATACATACCTGTATCCATTACATGTGTCGACGCTAATCTGGTTTTATTGGTTTTTACTGTAGATGGAAGAATCAGAGAGGTCACAGCCTAATGGGACAATTTTGACGGCTTCTGTGAATCTGGTTTTGAATTGGAGCTGAATGAGGAAACTGGTTTTAGAGTATTCAATCATGAGAAGATAGTCTAAATATTTATTCTTCATTCTGTCCATGGTTTAAGAAAAAGTTCCATATAATGTACATAAAATAAATTGTTAAAGTTATCTTGCCCAAAATGTGTAATAAATAGCAAACAGCACATTTTAAAGGTGAAGCTAGATAAGTTGCAATCAACTGAAAGCCCAGAAGCCAAGCAAACACCTTTGTTAGTACCAAATATTAAGATGTTGTAATTAGTTGTGCATAATTAAAATGTAGGGTTGCCTGAGGCTGCAAAAATTTGTTGCTGGGCTGGTTATTTTAGCTTGAAAAATCTACTTTATCATTTCCCAGAAAGCCTTTGAGTCACGGCTGTCACTTCAGTCTAACACCACTTATCTATGAGCTGGCTGGCAGAGAGTATTCTCCTAAGAACCACGAGTCATTGAGCTGAGATCACACTAATTGAACTGCTAATTAGTTCCTTCTACATGTCATTTACATGAATGTACCATGATACTGGCCAGAACTTGTATTGTGTTTCATAGATGCAAAAAGAACACACTCCCAGAACAAGGCACAGATAGAATGGATGTGTGGTATTGTTGTTGTTGTTGTTGTAATAGTAAGCTGCCCTAAATTGCATTGTCCCCAGTTGACTTTCCACTTGCTGTTGAATTTGTTCTGCGTTACACAGCATAACTCCACTGAACAGTGAGTCCTACTTGGTGGAAGTTTGCAGTGTTATTTCTTACTTCAGTCCCTCGGTTGCTTTGGCAGTGTTAGTGTGACATCCTCTGGGAGTGTGTTTCTACATGAGTCACAAGCTTTTTAGGGTTGAAGGGTCTTAATTACGTTTGGCGTAAAGGAGATGACCGAGGAAGCAAATGGCGTGGCAAGCCGAGAGCCCCAGTGCAAGGGTGATAAAGTTTATGCTTGCACAACTGCACTTTCAGACTTAAGCCCTCCACACATGAAAAGACGACATGAATAAATAGATAACACATGGCCTGCGTGTCAATTTGTCTATTTAACAAGCTAGTGTAAGGAAACACTTGTGTCTCTGGTGTAGTCACGACATTCTGCTAATTATGTAATGTCAACTTTTTTGATATAACACACATTCACGAGCAAACACTACTGGTGATGTATAGCTTTGGAGAGTTGTGTACAGGGACATACTGTAGTACCACACCTGCACATTACTTATCATTCAGCTGTATTCAGTTTGGGAAATCGCATGAAATTAATGCAGAATAGAAACCGTGTGTAAATATTGCATATTTATATTTAGTTATCAGGAATTATATATATAAACACGTGTAATTACAATAATGCAACTATGCAATGCTATATTGGATTATATGGTAAAACAAAATATTATAAAAGGGTTTAATGTTGCAATCCTTGCAATAAGGTTAAGAATGTCTCCACGTTATTGCACTGCAAAGAGTCAGAGACTGTGAGGTGGGGACTATCCATGAGGCACACCACTGAAACACCAGTGTTGGATTAAAAGGCACATTTTCACAAAACTGAAGAGAAAGAAAGAATGAGGCTTGCAGAACTAGAGTGTGTGTGTGTGTGTGTGTGAGAGAGAGAGAGAGAGAGAGAGAGAGAGAGAGAGAGAGAAAATGTGACTTCGTATGGGTGTTTTGAGCTGCACGCCTCATTTGCCCTCTCTGACAGAGCGGGAGACTGACGGGCATTGGCAGGAATTGAATCAGTAGATTAAACACCCCCTCTCCTCTTTCTCTTCTCCAGCGTTCCTCAGGAAGGAGCAGGAGGGGAAGGTGTGGGGGGTTGCATAAGAGAGACGTCCGTGTCAATGGGCCGCTATAAGCAGTCATTGTCACAGTGTGATTGGGTGATTAAATAGTAGCGTCGGTGTTGGTGACCACTCCCGGTGAACAGTCTGAAGCTTGAATTGTTCCTGAGGTCCTTGTGGGACATTCAGCGGTTAGGTAAATAATGTTAATACTGCCTTTAGGGTTTACATGGACCACTCAAATACTTATAGCCAGGTAGGTAATGCTTTTCTGCTGCTGCTGTTCTGGGGTTGATTGTGTCTTAGACTGGCCTAGCAAGCTGTCACACTGATTTCAATCCCTCCGAATGATTACAATGATTACAAAGTGTTCCTTTATGTGAAAAGGTACATTTTGATGCTGCTTTTGTCCAATGGTTCATCAACCTCCATTAATTTTAAATGACATGAACTCATTCACCCGCACCTAAATAAAGGACTATTAACAATAACACTTGTATATCTATTTGTGTCTATTAGTATCCTTTATTAAAGGCCTTTTAAAACTTCAAATATAAATAAACACGATTTCCCATCTTGCATCTGTCAGCCAAGACAACAGGTACCATCCATATGATTTGTTTTGCATGATTTGTTAGTGTACCAAAAACTTCACCAATAATTTCAGCACAATGCCAATGTATTGAGGTTTAATCCGTTAGGGTAGTTATCTCATACACTGTCCGTTACAGCCACTGTAATACATATATATTGAGGTTGATTAAAGGAAAACCAATTCGCCCTCTGACACCAGTGCTCTGATCTTGTCTCAGTTGGGAGGGCAGTCTTGGGAAGTCCAGATAGCCAGCTCTTGGCTGGAGGAGGTTACACATCAAAGCTTCATCATTCACTTTGTAACCCTTGTATTCATCCAACAAATGGAGCACTTACTTTATGTAGTACTTTAGAATAGTTTCATCGAGGGCTGTTTAACTCATTTAGATTCACAATAAACGCATAGGACAGCATGTGATCAAGAGTAGTGCCACTAGGGTAGACCAACCATGGTTAATTAATGGTGATTTCCAGAAACCTATAGAGATAGCAGAGAACATTAACATCCCATTTCAATATTCTTCAGTGGCTAAATGTTTTTTCTCTTACCTCAGTCTGCCACAAAATGGACATATTCGCATGTGAAAGGGTCACATATCATACATGTATTCCGTTTTGCTTCCTGG
Source organism: Typhlichthys subterraneus (assembly GCA_027564835.1). Taxonomy (NCBI): domain Eukaryota; kingdom Metazoa; phylum Chordata; class Actinopteri; order Percopsiformes; family Amblyopsidae; genus Typhlichthys; species Typhlichthys subterraneus. The sequence goes on from JAODUH010050791.1 coordinate 16,933, forward strand.
TATTCCTGGCTGACCTGTGAATTTAAAGTAGTGATGTTGTGGTTCCAGGTCCGTTTCTATTACCTCTACAACCCACTTATCGCTGCACAGATAACTGTGCCAGTGTTGCCAATTTCGTTCTAAAAGAAGGCACTTATTCCTCGTTCCCTCTCTTTCTCTCTGCTACAACCATATGCCCCCCTGGCAAGGACCAATTGAATGCACTCACTTTGATTCTGTACGGGAAGCTCTTTTGATGAATCGTATCACTAGCGCAGACCCCGCTGAGATAAAGGCCTCCAAGCTCCATTTAGCCTGCGAGAGTATGAACCGAGGTACGACTGGTGCTGCAGTATGTCGTAAAATGCAAACTTATTTGAAATGTCATTGTACAATTCATATTTTCTATGACTACATTTTCATTCACCCATATATTTTTTGTGTTAACGCACCACCCTGCTGGGTATATACACTAAAGTAAACCAGTTTTAGACTTGTGAGGCTTGTTTTTCAGGAGAGCATGTCTAAACGACAAGGGTTTTCTTCGGTTGCCTCTTTGGAGCAATGTATTGTTACGCACTTCATCAGAACCAAGGGAATGTCATTTTCCAGACAAAGCCAAGCCAGGTGTGAAGCGATGCAGGATCCTGGGGTGAGTCAGTGTGTCTTATTTGCCAGCTAGATAAATCTCTCACCAGCATGCTACATCCACATGTTATTGCCAACCATAGATGCACCACACTGACCTTTACTTTGAGGTTGTTACGGTGACCTGGAAATTCCACAATCCTGATTGGTTTAGGGGTTGCAGATGCAATCTGGTGATGAATACTGAAAAGGTCAAGCTAAGCTCTTCAAAGAAAAGTCTCTAGGCTTGTTAAAAAGTATCTGATAGCACCATGCACCCTCACTCCCACTTGTTCTAGCAGTGTTTTGAACGCTGTCCCTGTGTATCTCTCACCTACTGTACTGCAGCCTCCCAAACCCTTCTCAGCATCATACATACTGAATATCCCTTTGGTTCAACGCTATGGAAAATATTCATATTTGAAGAGGTAAAGGACAGCAGCAGTGGATTTTTTGATACAAAAAGAAAATATATAATAATAAAATGAATCCAATTAACTAGGGCTGGGCGATAAAACAATTAGAATATTTATTGCAATATAATTTTTCTCTATAAAAATATAACAAATGTTTGATACAAGTTTGTTTTAATTATTTTGAATTACGAACGAAGCAAAAACAAATGCCAATCATGTCCAGAGTTGCCTAATAAAGGCCGCCAAAGTACGCTATTTTTGCCAACCCATTGCATTTCATTGCTATTTTTTATCTGGCCATGAGAAAGATGCCATCCGTCATTCAGTACACTAGTAGACAATCTCCCCTCTCTACCTCACATTATTTCAATGAATTATTATTAGGGCTAGGATAAAAATGAAAAATAAACTAACTAATTAATCGCTCAAAATTGCATAACAGTATTTTGTGATATTTGTTCTTTTATACAGGACAGTATAGAGAGACAGGTAGCGAGTAGGAGAGAGATATACCCAGGCCCATCACAGCTACTATACTTGCACCACAACCTGATAATAGTACCAGTTTGCTGCTATATAATACAGCAGTATATGATATTTTATTTGAGCAAGGGTAGCTAACTGTGACATCGTCACATAGGGCGACATGGAGCAGAAAATAATGAAGCAGCAATATCTACATGTGGATGGTGTGTATAAGAAGACGAATAGCTAACGTGAGAGAGTGAAGGAAAGGTGGTATATAGATCGATCGGTGTTTGTGTTTTTATAAAATTTAATTAATTAACTACATTGTACAGTGTCCTTGGGTATCTTGAAAGGCGCTTGAAAATGTAATTTATTATTATTATTATTATTATTATTATTATTATGTATTATTTTTATTATTACTATTATTTAGATTACAGTACAGAATATATAACATATTAAAGTATTAGTCAAATAATAATAATAATAATATTAATAATAATAATCATGGACAGGATATCGAGGCGTAGTCGTGGTGGAGAGGGGTTGCGGTTCGGTAGCCTAAAGATCTCATCGCTGCTT
>JAODUH010050802.1:0-19004 GCA_027564835.1 Typhlichthys subterraneus
TGTTTCCTCCTCTCTCTCTCTCTCTCTCTCTCTCTCTCTCTCTCTCTCTCTCTCTCTCTCCCACACACACACACACACACAGTGATTGTCCATGTTCAATTATTAACAACCATCAAGGCTTCTAAAAGAGGTCAATTACCTTCTGTGTCAGTAGCTCATGACATACTGGGCAACTCTGTGTGTGTGCGTGCATGTGAGTGCGTGTGCGTGCGTGCGTGTCTTCCGATATTAGAGACAGAGAGCAGACAATTCTATGAGAACATTCAAACACAGTGACACACACACACACACACACACACACACTGAAACAGTCGTCATGTCATCCCTTCTCTCATGACCACTCCCCGTCTCTTTTCCCCTCTTTCATAATGTCCTCTGCCTCCCTCCATCGCTCACTGTGTCTTTTGTGCCGCATGTGACAATGCCTACTCGTTTTCTCTCCGCCTATATCTGCCTGTTAGTCTCCCAGTCTGTCTGCAGTGCTGATGAAATATAAGCCAGAAGTTGCGTGTTGTGTTTTTACTGTTTTCCATTCTGACCTTTTACATCTCACTCAGAGAAGACAGAGCTTCTGACTTCCTTCCCCCTGCTCCCTCCGGGCTGTTTTGTAACTGCTGTCTTGCCTACAGTATATCTCCAAGTCTGTTTGCCTCTAATTACTTCCTTGTTTCCTTGCTCATTTGTGATTCGGAGAAATAATGATCTTGTTGGTGGCTCCATTGTCACGATTTTCTGCTTGGATGTGGAGTTGAAAGAAACAGACAGTGTCAGAGACACGGCATGTAGAAACAGAACAAATGTGGCAGTGTTGTCACTGTTTGTAAAACTGGTATTTTTTAAGTGAAATCGTCTGCGAATTAGATATTAAAATTATCATACTAATTAATTATGACCATTATGATCACCTCTAAAAATGCTGTAAACTGACTTTTTCGGCAATTAGTGACACAAAACACAAAACTATGTTTAGTTGTGATTTTCTAACCAATTACTGTAGTTTCTGCTTCAACAAATAATGTGACTACATTGCAAACAAGTCCAAAGTTACAGTATGTGGGAGACTTAATGTATATTTGCCAAGTTAATTGTAAAAGTCTATCATGGTAATTAAACAATATAATATGTGAAAACCTCAGATAAAACGAATAGGCTGTAACTGAAAATAATTATTGCTTCCTCATTTCTTCACTACCGGTACCAAGATGAATTGTAAATTAATCTAATTAAAAATAAATCCAGTTAATAACAGCAGTTAATTGTGGAGCTCAATTAATCAACTCACGACATTCTGCCACTCTTTATTAGGTTGGTATGAATACATCCAAAATGTGATGTTTTTTTTTTTTGCTTATCTGATGACTTGTCCAGAAAGTAGACGAGTAACATTTTCAGAAGCAATTACAGTAATTTCCCTTCAAATACCCTCCTCTATTTGTGTCTGGAATTATTGTTTTTGTCAATGTACGAGAATCATTTATGATTGTGGTTTGAAAGTCAGATATTACAGGACCCTGAGTGAGCTTGCATTCTTTTCTGAGGGCCAAAGTACCAAATGCGTGGCCTTGTTGTTTTTATAAATAGTTGATCTATCGGCAAAATGTTTCTCATGCACAATATTGGTGCAGGTTAGCTGGAAATACATACAGTATTTCTATATGTAAGGGTGTGGCGTTACCCATATAGGGAAGGTGGGGGCACCCTTGTTCTGGTTACCGCAGAGATAGAGCTATTAAGAACTGATCAAGGACAGGTGTGTTTGAACGCTGTCTGACAGTTTCCTGAGGTTGGTTCATGGCTTGTGTGTGGCTGGCTACTTTATTGTCGTGCGGTTGTTGCGGCAACAAGGAGCAGCCATCGTGGGGTATATTTTACCTGTAGCAGAGCAAGTGTTGTGTTGATTGTGTGGGCTACCATTGTCAATGTTTTTTAATATGAATACTATAGATTGAGTCTTTCATGTAATTGTCAACTTTACATACTTTATTTGAACAGTGCCCTCTATTGGGGAGGCCCGATAATAAATATTAATAAACCTTCAAACGAAGCTTTGTCTATTCGCTAGTGATTACTACGGAAGCTCCGAAGCTCAAAAAACAACATTCGGCACAGCTCTAGTTACAGAATAAGTTAATTTAGAAATTGACTGTAATGCACTGATGGCCTTAGGAACTGAAATTTTAGGTGAACCACCTCTTATAAAATAGCTATTGTGATGCTTGTGAATAGTTGGAAGCAGTGCAGTAAGGTATATTGAAATCAAAACGTATGGCTACTGTCTCTATATATGAGTTATCATTAATATTTTACCTGTAGTTTCTGATATAAAATGAGTGTTTTCCCTCTAGTTTCTTTCGTGTACTCCCCCGTTTACAAATAAACTTTGTTATGAGTTTTGGCATTCTAGGAGAGAGAGGAATCACTTTCAGTGCTGCGGATGCCCAAGTGATTGATAGAAATGTTTGTGAAGATATCCACTTGTCTTGATCCATGTCTCTTATGTTTTATCTTCTTTACCCATTCTTCCTTTAGCTGACAGGAGGAGGATGGTGGACCTTATGTCCTGTCATGCTACAGACTAAAAGTCCCACCTTTGTCTCGTCATAACAGATTGATGCTTTGAGCACAGTAGCTAAACCAAATAAGAATTTCAATGGGCTGGAACTTTTACACCTCTGGTAGTTCAGCTTTTACTTTCTGCCTCGTTTAATTTTATTGACAATACAAACAAGATATATGTGCATGAATACATAAACAAATAATAAATATACTGTAGGGATTCCCATTGCCAAAATATTACAGTATTACTTTCCTTTTTTGCATACCGGTAGCCTAGCTAGATTATCTAGCAACCAGAAAAGCCACTGGCATTTCAGTCATATATTATGATCACAGTCAAATGAAACACGAGTCATGCTAGTGCAGCCTATAGCCTGGAGCCATATTTGGCTAATGTGACTGGGCTAGGCTATAGCTGTGATTTTGGCACAAGACGACAATGTCCACTAAGGTAATTTAATCATAATTAAATCATTAATGTAGTTCTATTTCGAATGAGAGCAGTGACCCACATCCTGTTAGTACTACTGTGCAGTTTGTAATGGCACAGGCTATCATCTGGTCAAAGGACGGACTAGCCACTAGTCAGCATGTTTATAGACTGTGTTCACTCACAAATACTCACTTGTGAAAGAAGACAGCGGTTCTCTTGCTCTGGTCAAACTTTTGCATGCCAACTTGAGAACCACTCCATCCATGCTAACATAAGCCCATGATAAAGACGCGGTTGTAATAGCTTACCAGCACTGAGTGATGCTAATATTCCGTGGGTTGTGGACAGGATATCAAGATGCGTTACTTTCCAGTTACGTATATTTTCAAAATGACGTGTTTGATTATTAAATCCATGTTCTCTGTTTTACCCTTTATGGCCATGGCCAATGGTAGGTAAGACTGTCTTAGCTTAACTAAGATGAGAAAATGAAATCATCTACCCTGTTTTTATAATTGTGACTAACACTAAACTAACTATCAGCGCCATGCAGCACAGTTACAGCTACAGTAAACACTTTGTATATTATCACTCCTCTGGTTGATGTACACATACTTGTTTTTTAATTTATTTACAAAACATGGCATAGCTTAACACCTACCTATTCTACTGCGGCAGGCTACATATTGTAGTGCATGCTACAGTATAGTAAATTGTTGCATGTAAACACTTATTTAACTTTTTATAAGCAACAATATGAACATTGTGTTATTTCCATTTGACATTGACATTTTGGTGGTTATAAATTCATTTATTTTTTATTTAACAATAACAATAATCTGGTGTTGTGTAAAAACTTGAACATGATCAATTCTAAATTTCCAAGATCACACACGGTGAATATTTGTGTGTGTGTGTGTGTGTGTGTGTGTGTGCTTGTGCTATGTAAACTCCAAGCAGTAAAGCTCTGCTATGTTTTTCCACTCAGCGAGACACTATGTGTCTTTGTAGCCTGTACCCCACTGAGAAACACAGGGCATTTCATCATTGCAACCGCTGATTTAGCCTGCTGAGAAACCCACCCGGCTCCCGGCCCGGTGCTTCAACACAGTGTATATATTCCCTGCTCTTACGCTGTTTTCTTCCTGTTGTTGTTGTTTTTTTCCCCCGTCATCGCTTCCCCTTGTGTTCATACCAAGCTACAATACTATCGACCTCACTGTAAGCCCCTCTGCTACAGTATAAGTCTGCTAGTCAACAGCATCCCCTTGTCTATAGGCTGACCATACATCCTCTTTTTCCCAGACACGTCCTTATTTTGGGGCTTTTAAAATGTGTCTGGCCGGGTTTTTATAACTCGCCAAATATATGGCTTTTGCTTTCATTTTGTGTGCATTTTTGCATTGAACTTTGGGTTTTGCCTTCTCAAACACCACTATTGATTTTAAATGAGTCAAATCAATGGTGTCTGCCTGGAACCAGTCTGCCTGAAATCAACTGAAAAAGAACGCAATGGTTGGTCATGCAGCCAACACTCACTTGGGCGTGATATGTAGCCTTACATATCAGTAGCATAAACTAAAAGAGAATTAAAACATTTCAAGTCGGTCTTCGGGGTCTGTGGGAAGTAGAATGTGTCACCTGTGCTGGCACACAGCCTAGAAGTTACTGACTAATAAAGGTGCGATTTAGAAGCCCACATAGACTGGAGCTAAAGGGGAGTGTCTGGTAAATAGGCTATACTATTATTATTATACACACTGTAATTGTTACAGCTTTGTTATTATAAAAAGGCTTTCCCTGATAACAAGACAGCACAGAAAAATTCAAGCGCTCTACTAAGACATGCAGTTGTTACGTACAAGCGATTGTTAATGATAGCACAGAATTCTGTCAACATATCACACGAATAATGAATAAGATTATCTTGATTATCTACAATAATGAGTATGAAAGCAATTGTCATATTGTCTTGTCAATTGTCAAAGTCTATGCAATGCTTATGTGTTAAAAGGTCGAGTCAGTCAATCTGGAGAAATATTGTTGATTTTAACAATAACCCCTCTCCCATCAATGTCATAGGGTGTTCCCGCATTTAAATGCATTACCCGGGCTAGAATATAGTTGTGTGGATCTGCAAAGTCTGCATCACTATGTACGAAAACTTGATTATTGCAGCACGGACACAGAACGGACAGTGAGAAGATATTTGCTGATTTTGACAAAATCGCTCGGAAATATCATCCATTAATGTGATCTAACATGATTTGTTATTTCGAACGTTCAGACATAATTCCGCAACTATTTGTCCTCGGCGATGAAAAGGAGCCTACAAGACAAGAGTGTGTAAATATATAGATGATGCGGTGGACAAATTGAGACATGTTTGGTGGATTGCCTGTTGCTGCAGTGCCGTGTGCATGGTGCCTTTCTTAATAGGTTATAGGTAGCCTGCTGATGCACTAATCTGGAGCAGAGCCTTGAAAATAACAGTCACGCCAACGGTAGTTCGAAATTCACATGGTTCATGGAGAGGCTGAACCTTTCCCAGAAGTGCTTGGTGGGCAATTTTAATATTGCCCACCAATACAGATATATAACTTGTTGGTAATTAGTAGTCAATAAATGCACCGTTTTATATATAGGCTTCTGGGAACTATTTTGAGGTTCCACGATCCGCCATTGCTGTGAAAAAATGGTCCATTGGAGTGAATGAAGATGACGCGACTCTCTCTTTACATGGCTCTGGTCTGGAGGAGAGAGAACGGTGGTTCTGTGGCGAGAATATGTGTCTAGTGTAGATATGGGTCAGCATAGGGCCATATTGTAATTATTCAGTTCAATCAAATAAAGCAAGGTTACCAATGTGGAAATCTCTGTCTATCAGTTATTTTCAGAGCTCCTGTTAGGCTAGGTTAACAACAAATGCTAGCCCTATAGCCTATACAACAACACTGTTAAACTGTCTTTGCCAGAAGTAGCAGAAAGGTCAGGATGCATTTCAGTAGTGGTTTTGTGTCGATGCAATCTTTTTGAAAAAAAACATCTGTTAAATAAGCCGATTAGCTGCAATCATATCAGATTTATGCAGAGATACTTTCCTATGTGTTATGTGTCAATTCCGTAGACTTTTTGTTTTTTGGTTTAATATAGCATGCACTAACCCTAGTTATTATTTCTGCAAATCTTATTTAGTCTGGTAATTTCATAAACGGTGTAACCCATGTGCATTGTGTTTGATTGAACATGTTTTAGTCTGTGTTCATGCTAAATCTGTATTCATCCTAGTTTCGACTCCTCCACAAGATTTGTGCCCAAATGTTCCCACTCACTCGCCAGTCAGAAACTCAAAAGGCTCTGTGCATAATTCTATATGCTTTAGATGCATTAGCACGAGGGCAGTGGTTCTAACTAGATGTCTACTTCTATTTGATACGGTACTTGTCCATGTGCACTAATTGCCTCATTATCCCCCTTGCTCCAGTAGCAGCAGGATTGCTAGTTTATACTTCTTTCCCACCTCTCTGCCCTATTTGTCCCTCTGCCAGATTGTTCACCGACTGTAACTGCTTACCTTCTGCTACTGTGGTAGGTTGCGTGCTGGTTATAATTGCCTCTTTTTAGGTTTCTTTTTCTTAGCCTCTTGCTCTCAAGCTCTCCCTGTTTCTCTTTCATTTTAAGCTGTGATGCCAAAAAAGGCCCCCACTAGATCCCTAGCTTGCCCAAGCACTGGTAATGCTAGCTTTCAGGCTTTCTTTCTCCTTGCCCTCTTTGCTTTTACTTTCATCTTTTTTTCTTCTGGCTCTTAGCAGCTTGCTTACTTGCTATTATAGCCATACCTTCTAAATTATAATGCAATACTAAGCTCTAATCGTAGGCCATTGTGTCATTGCTTGCTTTCATATCCATCTTGGTGTTGTAGTTTTTAAACTGTTTGCCCCAACTCCCAAGCTTGTTTACCAGCTTTCACTGCTCTCGATTTACCAGGTCCAGTAACAGTTTTTCCTTGAAAAAGGCAATTCACCAGTCTATTTAGTGACACCTACTGGTTGGTAGAGTACATTCAGCTGAGCCGATGCAAATTAAACTGGTAAACATGTTTACCGCTGGAGGAGGGGGACCCGGATGATAGAATACAATGGCTGTTTCTCAATTCCAAGAACGCTATCGTTAAAGGCTATTGCGCTATACCTATGGATGACAACACTGAATGCTTGATAGCCGCCGGGGTATCATGGCTGTCCCGGTCTGTAATAAGCGGGACCTCACATATACAAAATCGTTGTAGCGAATTTTAAACTAGACTCTAAAAAACAGCATTTTGTGACACAATAACAGTAGTATTTCTAAAAGTATAGCTAGTATTGTTGTGTGTTCTCTCGACTGCCATTGCCTCTTGTTGATTCTAAATGCATTCTGGGATATTCCGCGGACAAGTTCACACACAAGTCACCACTGGATGTATCCTTGGTAAAAACCGTGACTCGAGAACACTTACAGGTATTTTCTTGGCTAGATGAGAACTTGTGAATTGAAAGAGTACTTGGCTGTGAATGATGACATTTCACAAGAACGCAAGAACGCAAGAACAGAAAAGAACGCATATTGAGAAACAGCCAATGTCTCACTTTAATGTAGTCTATATCAAAAAATGTCTTAGTGGACCTTTTAGTCAGAGATTGTAATTCAGAAAGTATCTACTGTACTCTTGGTCTGGTGTTCCTACACAGCCCTGACTCTGTCAATGGGAGCACAAACAAAGTGGTATAGGTTGCACCACACAAAAGTATTCTAGCCTTGGCAATGCGTTCCTATGTGTGGGGTAGAGATTCTAAGGGAGTGTTTTTGTTTGGATAGAGTTAAAATATCAAAACGTGTTTTTTTTCCGGAATTATTACATTTTCGTCTGCCCGAATGCTTACAATATACCGTATGCTAGCTATTATTTTCTGCCTTGCTGCTAGCCTCCCCTTAGCCTCGATGAATGCTTTTTTTCTGCTAACTGTCTCCATATTCCTCTGGTGGTGGCATCGTGCAGAGTGTGTGCTTATAAGAACCAGCTGAAGTGTGATTAGTGGGCCAACATGGAGAGAGGCCTGCTTGAGCCTTTAACACTGCTGAACCTGAAATAAACTGGCAAGGGATTTTTTTTCCTTCTTCTTTGTACTTTTCACTTCCGCTCCGCTGTTGCGTTCACCTAATTCCCCTTTTTATCTCGTCTACTTACCTTCCACTTCTCACATTTTATTCTCCTCATTCGCGTTCTTGCTTGTCTGTCTGTGCCTGCGCCGGTACTTTGACACTTCCCCCAGACTGGAGGTTTTTATAATGCTCCACGGCCTTTCACGGCTTCTCACCTCCTGCTTCTTAATCTGTGCTCTTAACCCCCCCTTTTCCCTTTCGCCTCTTTTTAATCATTACTCTATTTATTCATGTTCCATTCCCCTTGTTCCCTGCCTCTTCTCCCTTTTACCTTATCTACATTTTTACATCCTGCCTTCTTATTTTATCCTCGTTTTACTCTTTGCCCCCCATTTACCCTTTTTTCATTCCCTACCATTACTCTCTATTAGAGCTCTATTTCAGCCCTATCAGTATGTTGTAGTGATTTAAGTCTCACACGACTTTCCATGGATCTATATTCAAAGAGTAGTCGTCAGAGGAAGACTGTGGTAGATTAGTGGTTTAAGCAAATATTGATTTATTCAAGTAAATCCAAAGTAAATGTACACTATATTATATATGTTTGTAAATAGCAGAACGTATTTAACAATAAATCATCTTTGGGTTGTGATTTTAATCCTCCAGCGGCCCTGATTCAGATTCATCATTCTACTTGTAGGCAACAGTAGCTGGGTTTACATGGACACTTTTTTGTCTTTCCGAATGGAATCTTTCCGTTTGACGGTTTGGGTTTACCTGTTTACATGGGATGTCACCTAATCGGGTCTAGTGTTTAAATGCGGCCGTCGCAATTTATCCGAATGGATGTTATGAACATGCACACATTATCTAGCTCATAATGTAACATGTCCCGCTAGGAAATGGCAAAACTAGCTAGTTGTAGACCTATGTTGGAGAGTTGTAGACCTACGTTGGAGAGTAAGGCTATTTGTGTGACTGGTGGAGAAATGTTGGGCTCCAGATGGTCACCGTACTAATTCCCATTCACTTTGTTGCGCTCCTCGCCGTTGATTTGTCCAGACTTTGTACCGTTCGATACATCCATTGTAAAGTGGCTGTGCAGAATAATTTACCTGCATCAAACAAAACGCATTAGAACGCAATCAGGAAGTAATCGTGTTTAACCGTTTACATGGTAGAATTCTTCTTTCAATCGGGTCATGGAACGGGTTATACCTGTCCTTCTAAACTAAACTTCAATCGGCTTGGCCATTTCTCTTCCGATCGTGGTGTTTATATGAAGCGTGTTTTTTAGGTTGGGCTTATAACCCGATTCCAATCGAGTATTAGAAGACAGGCTGCCAGGCTTCACATGTACAGAGACATGGCCTATCTGAGCTTCAACATTTTTGTGGCATGACGGGTAAATAAGTAGTTTAGCTATAATGGGATCCAGCCTGTGTGTGATTTTCCAAGTTAGACTTAGACCAACTTTACACCTTTAACCCAGATACACTTCAATCTACCAATAAGTGCTAAACCTCCAACTATATATAGACCCAAACAGTGATGACGTACATAAGCGCACACACATTCTTGCTATACAAGAACATTAACCACCAAAGATCACATTCAATTGCTTGCAGCCACATAGGCAAAATGCCTAAAAGACGCGGATTGACATACTGTAGCGTGCTAAAATAAGCCTCTGACATGGTGAAATATTGGTTTTAGCTAGGTAACGACTATTTTTCCCTCCAGTGGGCCTAGTTTGCGTACTGTCTGTATTTACAATGACTTATGTCTAAAACTTTCACTTAAAAACATATACAAAGTTAGTTCTAGGTTTCCTACTTTATCTAAACCTATACACTTATGTGTTAAACCGCAACCTACCTTTAAGTTCTAAACCTCAACCTATACATTTAAGTGTTAAATCGCAACCTACCTTTAAGTTCTAAACCTCAACCTACACATTTAAGTGTTAAACCGCAACCTACCTTTAAGTTCTAAACCTCAACCTACCTATAAGTTCTAAACCTCACCTTACCTATACAGTAAGTGAAGACAGCACAAAACACACAAACCACTCATTCACCCTCTTCATGTCGCGTAACCTCTGCCTCTCCTCCTCCTCCCAGGTTTGGTGGTGCGAGAAGCCAGCATAGAGATCACACGGCAGCAAGTGGAGGAGCTGTTCGGCCCGGAGGACTACTGGTGCCAGTGTGTGGCCTGGAGCTCCGCCGGCACCACCAAGAGCCGCAAAGCCCACGTCCGCATCGCATGTGAGTACCGCCGGCCTTGAAAACTGAACCCGGTGAGGCAGATCCAAAATTGCCTTGCAGTTCCTTATATGGCCACTTGAGGCTGGGCTTCATTAACTTGAGTCAATATCCATAGACTCCTATGTTAAAATGTTCAACTTTACAGCCGAAATAAACATGTACAGCTTGTTTAAAAAAAATAAAAAAACATACAAAATGTAAGTTTTTTGGTCTCTATAGCGATGTAGTTTCTCCATTCATGGCAAGGTGCTGAATTTTTACACAATGAGTCAGTTGAAAATATTGTAAGCCACACATGTATCCCATTATCATAGCTTGGAGTTGGCAGAGTGGGGCACTGCCAAGATGGCGACAGCCAGAACCAGCACACTTTAGAGCTTCTAGCCCTTTCTGCAGAAAACCTATAACATTAGCACCGTCTCATTGTATTTCTACAGTCTATGGTACAACACAGACAGCTGTATACCCAGACCATTGCAGACCAGCAAACGTACACACGCACAAACACGCACACACACACACAGCCTGACACGAGTGCATGCGGAGGGCGTATAACACGCAGTCTTAAACTCACACTGTCAGCACCTCTGCCCTGCTGTGAGTTGTATGTGGTCAGCAGAGTTTAAGGGAGAGAGAGACTAAGACAAGACAGGCCTTTTGACGTATGTGCAGGACGGTATACTGTATGCACACACACACACACACACAGACACACACACACAGACACACACAGACAAATACTGTATGCACATGTTGAAGCTGTTCATATAGGTCTACAGGGCTATTAACGTTTGCTGACAGAAGCAATATTCACTCAACAGCGCCGGCCTTTTAACTTTGTTTTGCCTTGAATGGGTGAGGGGGGGCATTACACATTCACATCTCCACATGATGTGGCCTGGGTAGTGTTTTGGAGCCACGGGTTGCTTGTCAGCTTGGCTCTGCGCTGAAATGGCCTCTTTGTTCATATCCTATAAGTTCCTGTAAAGGAAGGGGTTGTCCATCACAGCTCCTTGCCGTGGCTTGAGATATGAACCTGTCACAGTAGTTTTTCATGCGCCGTTGACCCAGACTGTTCAGCCATTTTGGCCAACTGGGACTTGTCTCGAGTCCTTTTTGCTGCGAAGGTCAGCCAGAGAACAAATGGCAGTAGTCTCAGGTTACTTGGTTGATCTACTTTGTATTATGTTGTCCTGATTGAGTGAGCTCAACAGTTGCATGGAATATACACTGCAAAAGTACCCTATCAAATATAAGTGCAAATGTATTAGTTATGAGCTTGAATATGCTTAAAACAATCAAATTTGGCTGCCAGTGCATTAAGTGAACTCTTACATAAATTAAGTCACTATATAAGCCATTTATATTATAAACAAGTCCAACTAGATTTTAAATCTAAAAACAAGATTATCACAAGTTCACTATCACAAGTTCATTATCACTAAGTTAGATAATAGTTTTTGCAGTGTACAAAATGAGTATAGCAAATGAGACATTCACACAGGACGTTACTGAAGTCCAGCTGAGAGAATAATGCTTGCAGACATGGCCTCTGAAAAGCACATTTCACCAGGTTGGTTTATTGGAGTTGCTGAAGGAAATCTCTGTTGGTGTCCCTCATATTTCACTTATGGTTATTTTATTTGGCCATGAAAATGTATTGAATCTTTGCTTCTGGGGTTTTTTGATTTGCTGGAGAGAAAAATCAAACCTCAATAAAACTGATCAGTTTAGTCAATTTTCACAGTGAGACAAACTCAGTGGACGCTGACTGTTATCGGCATACTGCTCACACTTTGGGAGTGCAGCTGAGGGCATCACAATGGTTTGGGGCTGATGACATATCAAATCTAAACATCATGTACAATCATGTAGTTTATGCAGATTAGGACCTGAAGCTGTCTCCCTGTATTCTTTTATAAAACATGGTTTTATTACAATATATATATATATATATATATACTAGATATACTATATATACTAAGCATAATATTTTCATTGATTTCTAAACAATTTGTTGCGTACAAAATCCACCAAATATACCAAGAATATACATGCATATGTAATATATTTGCTGCCCATAAGGCTTGTTTAATCTGCCACGTAAAATCAGGTTCCTGAGATAAGACTGCTCTATATATAGGCCAGAGAAAAAGTGCAGGCACCACACCATATTGATCTGTGCAGTGATTAGTTTTGTATATGCCTCTCGAACATTCTCAGACATCTAATAACTAAGGTCACAAGAATAACGTTCACAGCCTCACTGCATCCTTTCCACATCTCACGCTGTTGCTTAGGAAATAAACAGCCACGAGTAGACAAGTAGGCTATACTGAGGCATGGCTGTTAATGGAATGCCAGGTAGCCTGGAACTATGTGTGAAAATACGATGCCTTTACGGTTTACTTGATACATTTCATGACTGTAGCCTTAGGTCTGTAGCAGAAAGAGTTCTGGGGCTGCGATAAAATAATTTGTGGAGGGTACCTTTTAATGCAGTATTCTATAATTAACAAACGTTTACTGCAGATATGTCATTCTCCTCTTTTGATTTGTCAACTGCCAATTAAAGGTATGGTCAGTCATTGTTGCTAACTTCGAGCTCAAAGCAAAACCGTATCGCTCCGCGATTCTCTGCGGCGCCGCACCACACCTCAAATACGAGCGGTATTCGCCAGCTTGTTTATGTTACTTGGTGGAAAGTGAAGAATAATTTCCAAAACTGTCATAAATCTGACAATTTGTTGAACAATTGTATATTTAATTAATCGAAATGGTGTAAATATTATCAGGTATAATTGACTATTTACGGAGCCAGGGCTGTGTAGAAATAACAAATAATGTTTTCAACACTCACAGAGAACGGTAAGCTACTGTAGCGAAATGCAAGGAGATATTTGTTGAATTTGCTTACATTTAGCTTGCAATAGCTGACTTTACCTGAGAGATGTCAAAAATGCCTTCCCAGCTATGAGAGGATGTTTGTCTGTCTTTGTATGTCTGTCTGTCTATCTGTCTGTCTGTGGAAAGTTAGTGACAGTCATAAATTTCCCTCTAAGCTCAGCTTGTAACATTCTCTAATGGAACAGGGAGTCCTTGGGGTGCAATAAAGGCTGGGTAATGTGCTGTCTTTGGCCTGGGTAAGCCCGATACATGCTGAGACATGGCTATCAAGTACAAGTACACACAGACACACACTCATGCACGCGCGCGTACATGCATGCTCAAGTATCCCTCATCGAGGAAGCAGGAAGATATGGTGTCTGTCCATTCATCTGCCCTAGTAAGACTTCTTCATTAGCATGTATTAATTCATTTGAAACCTATATGGTGAATGCTGCTCCACTCCTACTCGATATTTTCCACATTCTGACCCATTTTCATTGTCCAGTTTTGTCTGAACGGTCCTTTCTCTTTCCTTTCACTTCTCTCTTTCTCTCGTGTGTTGAAGCGGTGGTTTTTCCATTAATCAGATGTGATTACTCTTGGCCCCCCCCCGCGATAACCTTTTACTTCAAATCGACCCAACCTGCCGACCTCCCCTGCTTTCCACTCCTATTTGTCTCTGCTGTTCTGATTAAAATCCTTACTGGCAGCCGGGCCTAGCTCAGGAAAGAGCAAAAGCAGAGTTGTAAACCGCAAAGAGAGGAGCACATTGAGTTCACTCTCTCTGCTCCTCTGCTTTTGTTCTGTGTCATCTTGGCAGAGCGGTAGTTTAGGCAGTTGTGTTTCTAAGCTATTGTTATCATGGCCAGACTTGATTTTGCCTTCTTGCTTGGGGTCACATGATAAATCGTTTGAGAAATGGTTGGTCTGGCTTGTACCTCCTTTACCATACATTTCTATTTGTTTATCTTATCTCCTGGTCTATATATTATGGACTAGTTGTAACTGTAAGAATGCAGTGGATGCACCTAATGGCTGTGAGTGTTGGGTCACACGGCCAATATTGGGACATTTAACAGGATAGATTATGAATCTGAATATATGACACGTCACTCTTTCGGAGAAGAGCACCAGTGAGTAATGCACAGAATATGGCCCTTGATTCATACGTGCATGCACACACAATCACACATACACTCACACACTCACGCACACACGCACGTGCGCGCGCACACATATTAGCCACGCTCTTTGGTCCATTTGCAATTTACATCTTCATTGGGTCAAGCCTTCTCCTTCAACGGGTTAGCGTTATGTCAAGGTCACACACATTGAAAAACACACACACACCAACACACACACACACACACAGGCAGACACTTTCAGCCACGGTGGTGTTGAATCGCCTTGCACTGAGGCGTGTGCGTGCATATGAATGAACAGGCCAGAAATTCAGGGACAGATCGACCCAGACAGACAGCTTGGAGAGCACAGGTAAATGTTCATGTTGCGTAGTGCTTGTTCCATGCATTCCCTCTTTAAGTCACAGCCCCTGAATGCTAAGTGTGATTTCTGTATTTCTGTGCATGTGTGTGTGTGAGAGAGAGAGAGAGAGAGAGTTTGAGTGTTTCTGACGGAGGCAGCTGACGTTTAGTCCAGATGTGAAGGGCCTCTTCACGCTACTTTGAAGTGTTGAAGTGTGAAGACAAATCTAATTACTTTATTTTGAGGCAAAGTATAAAAGCAAAGACATTTCAGGCCGATACTCACTTACTGTACTGGATGTTCTACATGTGCTTATACCGTTTATGTCTGTAGCAATGTATTCATTGAGATGTTCGCCATCTGCTTATACTGTACGTTTAGAATGGTAACTATACAGTAGCAACAAGCTGATTATTATGTTTGCTTTGTCAAATAAACGATAGCATTTAATTGATTAACTTTGCCATCTTGAGCTATTAATGATTATAGGAGAGTATGGCACTTGTAGACATGTAAACATGTCTGAATATTTCTAAGAAAGTAAGTATGTCACTATATTTTTGGTTGTTTTATATCTGAACGTAAAGCAGACATCTCATCTGTAGTTTCAGGTAGTACAATTTTAAGATTTCTGTTGTTGCCAATTCTGGAGCTGACATCTGACAAGCAGCGTATCTAAAGTATATTCCAGAGCAGCGGCACTATGTCAGCTAACAGAACTGTTTACGTGCCCAAGCTCTAGCTGGGAAGTCCTTGTGTGAGGAGTGATCATGGATTGTGAAGTGCTGAAATGACAGGGTGCAGGCCTCGGTGAATGGATTAGTTCAAGTGGAAAGAGGCTTTCACATGTCACTTAGAGAAAATGACCGACTCCCTATATACTGTAACTTCAGAGAAATTGGCTGTGACACTCAGAGTCCAAGTCTATTTTCCTTGCTCTAGGCTGTGACGTGGTGGAACTTCAATATGTATAACCCATAGATATGTTTAGTTTGTCTCCCATACAGGTTTAAAAGGTGTTACACTCCTACAGAATATGCCATACTGGGTATACTGTAGGTATGAAATGGTTAGCAACACATTAGTGTGTTGCCTAAGATGAAAACATGCATTAATTCACGTCTGGAATTGCAATACATCTTAGGCACTGTAAAGTAAAACCAATTAATAATAAAAATGACATTACATAACAATGGCACACTTCAGATCAGGCGTGGGACTTTCCCTGCATTTTTTTCTTTCTGCAAATTCAAAACGTGTTCATATTATCAATTGCAGTACTCTCATGCGCTGTACCATTTAGATTTTCTCTTGGAGCCCGAAGCACACTCTTTTCCACTGCACGCCATTGTGTCAGAAATTGAATGTCAAAATAATTCACAGTGAGACTAGAGAGAAGTATTTTCCTCGCTATTTTCTTCCCAAGCCTCTCAGTTAGCTTTTTATTGCCTGAGCAGTTCCACTAGGGGCAACATTATGATTTGGCATTGCGGGCATGCAGGCAGACAGCCATTTTGGATAATTGCACTGAAATGTGTTAATGCATAGGAGGAGCCTGAGGCAGCAAAGTAGCAGCAAACATAATGACAGTTTGCTGCTTTATTTGAGCAGTGGAAGAGGTAGTTTGTCAGGGGAAGACAAAACCGTTTTTCTTGTAATTAACATGGAAAAATACCTGTAAAACTGTGCATTTAATGATTTTGCTGCCCTACTCATTTTTTTGGTAAACTTTATGTGTTTACCTTGGTTTATTTATTAATTTGTTTATTTGTACTGTCTTGGAAACGGCATTTTGTGACATGTTACATGTAATCCCTTCTCTTCTGTCGATTATTTTTGGAAATCAAAACCATGTCTCTCATCATCGTCGTCGTCATCACAGCAGGCAAGGACGTATACTCATAGTCAGACCTCCAAGATGGTGAAATAATCTCTGTCACAATCCCCTAAAATGAGTAAAAGAGTGTGTGCATGTATGTTTTCAGTTCATCCCTGAAGCATTTTGCTTATATTCTTAAATTTAATTCGCTATCTTTATGGAAATCGACTCTCTCAGCCAAATTCTTATTTCACCATCTCCCTCACTAATTAAGACCAGGAAATTGTTTCTGGAATTGGCTGGCATGAGGAGAAAAAAATGCATCTTTTCACTGTGTGTTTACGAGTCTGCAGTGTAGTGTGCCAGTCTTCCTGTCTGTCTATTTGCATCTCTGCCTCAAGTTCTAGTTCTGACAGTCTTTCTGCCCATACTGTCTGCGAGTGGTTTCCAGATTCCTGAATCTCTGTCTAGCTGTGTTTAAATGGAGACAGGAAATACCTAATCAGAAAAGTCCAACTGTCAGTGCTTTTCTACATATATTAGGGCCAGCCGAGTTACAGTTCATTCTGGCCTGACCTACTGTACAGTATGTTGTAATAAATGTATAGTTAGCTATCCATCAATCCATCTTCTCCCGCTTATCCAGAGTCGGGTCACGGGAGCAAAAGCTCCAGCAAGGAACCCCAAACTTCCCATTCCCAAGCCACATTAGCGAGCTCTGACTGGGGGATCCCGAGATGTTCCCAGGCCAGTGTGGAGACATAATCTCTCCACCTAGTCCTGGGTTTTACCTGAGGCCTCTTCCCAGCCGGACGTGCCTGGAACACCTCCCAAGGGAGGCACGTATAGTCCAAGCATAGACAGCTATTGCAAGCTAAATACACTTTTTTATCAAATTCAACAAATATCTCCCCGCATTAAGCTAGCTTGCTGTTCTCTGTGTGGATTGAAAAAAGAAACTGATACTTCTACACAGCCCTGGCTCCGCAAATAGTAACATAAACAATATGGCGAACACGCTCGTATCAACAAAGCCTCAGCACTATGCTTTGCTTCCCAATGCATTTCAACGTGTGAGGCACTGCTGCGGAGGACCGCGGACCGATACTGTTTTGGATTTGATCTCGAAATTAGCAAGAATGACTGACCCTGCCTTTAATTTTGCTATAAATACTGTAAGTAAATAGAGCCAAGTAATGATCTAATGCACATCCAACTGTATCAACGGTTTCCTTATGGTGTGGACTGGATTTGGTTGGATATATGGCTATTGCACTACCACGGACATTGTAACCCATTATTTAGCACTCATATGAAATACTTCTGGAAATCCTGGAGATGGTCTCTTTTGTATGCATGTAACCGCAGCTGGTTTCGCTCTTTATCTTGCTAGATGTGTGTGTATGTGTGGCAGCAATGTGGTGGATTCCGGGTAAAGCTTGAGGTGATAATGAACAGTCATCTATCCAGGTCTCCATCTCCCACTAGGATTGACTATAGAATTATGAAGTTAGTGTTCAGCCTTAGCAATAATGTGTGCAGGGCTTATTGTAACTATACATATCCTGCATAATTGTTTACTGTCAGCCCTTTGGGAGTACATGTTGTTCAGCAGGTTGCAATGTGAGATGGCAGATTCAAAATATAACTCCCCGAATGCGTTTATCATATTAGAGGCCTGCTTCTCCGGTGATTTGCGGTTGCAATCTGTCCCATATCACAGGAGGAGCGTGTGTCAATTTTGCTTTATAGCCCGGATTTGAAGCATTAATGATTTTATAATCCGGACACATTCCATCTCTCATTGTCTTCGGGAGCTTGACAAAGGCGACGTCTATCATAGCCAGACTGATGGCTTGGAGAGTTGATGGATCGCTATCTGGGTAGAAGGGAGATAAATGGGCTCGATTTGAGGTAGCATCGTGGACCGTGTCAAAGCGAGTGCTTCCTCTGCTGAAGGGTTTGATGTCGACAGCTTGGTGAATACTAAAAGAGACTTTGATAGTTAAAGAGCAAGCAGGTGGTTTAATTAAGACAGAAGCTTGTTCTGCGGTGTGCTGCACAGCCGTTCCCTTTCTCCCCCTCCTGCATCTCGTATCCAATATGTCTGTTTCCTTCCACTTTCAGCCGACCCATCCACCCTCCCACCCACCCTTTCCTCTTCTCCATTGGGCCACCTTCCCTGTCAGTGTGTCCTGCCGTAAGGTTACTAAATAGAAGTTGAAGAAGAAAAAACCCAAGAAAAAAAAAAAAACTCCATGAAGTGACTTTGAGCCAACAGGTTCAGCATTAAAAAGCTATCCGTCTAACATGTGCACTCGTGCCCGCGTGCGACCGCGTGTCCACAATGCACATTTGCTGACGAATCAGGTGATTAGGAATACACATGGGAACAAGCATACACAGCCCCCCC